>PVJD01007560.1:0-82861 GCA_004026545.1 Mormoops blainvillei
TTTTTAAAAATAGAGAGACAAGGAAAGATAGAGTGAGAAATACAGAGACTTACAAGAAGAGATTTTTAAATGAGAAAAGCAATCACTATAGATTGAGGGTTCTGCAGAGTCCAACGCTGTCTTCCCAGGAAGGATTTCTAGCAGTTCAAGACAAGGACTGGAGCCCTTTTTGGGTGGCCGCTAAATTGGGCCTTCTGAGGAAACTAGTGAAGAGGCATTAGAACTAATGGCGAAGACTCTGAACTAGGTTGGGTGGGCAGGGCACGGTGGTTGGTGACAGGCACAGCACTCTGATGCCCCTGCTCTATGCCTCAGACCTAGCCTTAGTCGGGCTCTTTCAACGTCCCGTAAGAAGGATGTAATAAGCCAAGGATAGGTGACCACAAACCAAGCAGTGTGCTGGACACCAGTACCAAGGCAAGTCCATACTGTTGGGGGCTGTACTAGTCAGCTCCAGCTGCTCTAACACAGTGTCGCTCACTGGCTGACTTAAACAACGGGAATTTATTTGCTCACAGTTCTGGAGGCTACAAGTCCAAGAACAAGGTGCCAGCAGGTTTGGCTTCTGATGAGGCTTCTCCTGTTGGCTGGCGAACGGCTACCTTTCATTGTGTCCTCATAGGGTGGAGAGACAGAGAGGACACCAGTCCTATCACACTCCACTGTTGTGACCTCATTTATCCTCGATTACCTCCTAAAAGCCCTGTCTTCAAATATGTCACATTGGGGGCAAGGGCTCTAATACGTGGGTTTGGGAGGGACACAATTCAGTGCATAAAAAGGGCCAAGTTGGAAAGTTGAAACATTTGTGGTGAGAACGTCCTTCCCCACCTCAGCCGAGGGGTAGGCATGGCAAAGGGCCGTGAGGCACCGGAGAGTGGAGGGGCGGCGGCAATGTGACGATGGCCCCAGGATGGAGGGATGTCCAGGGCAACGAGGCCTGACTGCATCAGTAATGGTCAGGTTCTCTCATCATCTGCCATGTGACAGAGACAGGAAGAAAATTGTCACTCTAGCCCTGGGAAGATCAGAGGTGAAATTTGCTCCATGGCCCTATGCGTGAACTTACAATGACTCTCAAGCACAAAGACCTAGTCACGAATGGTCAGGAAAGGGAGGTGCTCTGGCAGAGCTGGGTTCTAGCGTTTTGTCTGTCAGGGGCTTAGTTTCATTTTTTGAAATTGCCCTCATCTTTCTCAGGCTGTGACACCTTGGAGACATAAAGATGGTGTTGCAGAGGGAGACAGCAAGTAATGTGGCCGAGGGACATGTGAGGACTGACTGAGGGGAGTAGGAGAGAAACTGACAGCCACACACACAGAGATGAGCTCCAGACATATTAAGAAACCCAGTGGCACTTTCTGTAGTGGAGACACTTTATTATCTAACCTTATGGTGTTTTCTAGCCTTCTTATTGCAAGGTGGTATTTTCCTAGTCACAGGTGTGGCTTCATGTGGCTTCTGATCCTGGTCCCTGAGATGGGCAGTACTGGGATCCGGTTGGGGGGTCAGAGGTTCCTTTACATCCACTTGTGGTGTAGTGGAGCTGGAAGAAAGCCAGCTGGAGGACTTATCCCCCTGTGTCCTCCAAAGCAGATGCACTTGGAGAAATGGTGTTTCCAGTGCACCCTGCAAGCAGACCTTCCCCACGCTAGTGAAGAATGTAATGGAGCGGAGTTGTAATCAGCATGTTTACACATCCGTTAGGGATGTTAGGCGGGGAGAAGCAGGAGGTGACCCGGAAGATCTGGGCATTTTTTGTCGTGGGTAGAGGAGAGACAACGAAGGGTCAGAGAATTCATGAAAATCGAGTTGCCATTTAAGTTCAAGTACCCCGAAGGCCTAGCTTAAGCCACTTAGGAAGCAGGGCATAGCCAGGCCCGTTTCGCAGAGCTCCACATCCCCAGACCAGCAGCTGCTCGTAGTGGGTATCCATAGCCACCTCATCAGAGGCAAGGACGGGAAAAGAGGCAGCAGGAAACCCTCAGGAGTGTGGCACATCCATGGACGCCGGGGCCGTGTGGTGCCTGGCAAGGTAACTCTTAAATAGCCCGGAGCGCTGCTGTCTCCGCTCCCTCATGCCCAGGCCCACGCGCTAGAATGTGAACGAAGCGTGCTTAGCAGCAGGATGATCGAAGTGGGACACACCGTGTTCTGCCAAGTATAATGCCCACTTTTTCCCCCCACATTTTTTGAGGGAAAAATAAGGATGTGCCTTATACATGGGTAGTGCTAATTCCGTACCTATATAAATGTTTTTAATTCTTTTGTTTATGCTTATGCATCTAAAGTGTAACTCTAGAAAGGAATAACGTTATCCGTATGCAAAATAATACCCTGGAATACAATCATCGGTTTTGTTTCTAAATATAAATAAATATATTGATAATTGAATTAAAAAAATTAAAACAAAAGTTTTTTTTTTCCTTGAAAGGTTGGGCCAGAAATCGTGGGTGTGCATTACGCACGAGAGTGCGTTGTACACAGCAAAATATGGTGTCCTTTATGGGGGCTCTGTGTCCAGGAGGCTGAAAAGCCATAGGAGAGCTAGGTCCACAGAAAGTAGAGATAAGAGTTTAGGGACAGTGTGAGAGGAAGTTGAAGGAAATCATTGGTGCCTGGGGAGAGGGGAGACTCGTGCGCTTGTGTGTTTATTTAAAGTATAAAATAATGTTAAGTCTTATTGAAAAACACAGTATACGTTTTCACTTGTTCACTCACCTGCATCTATCTAACCTGAGGATACGACATGGAGATGAGAAGTCAATAAGACCTTTCTGCCTCAGATCAACCACCTCGGAAGAGAAAGCTGTAGCCCCCCTACCCTGGGCCATCTGCTTCTCAGAGTTCTCACGATCTCAAAGTTCCACGTCTGTGTTTGTTGTTGTTATCTACTCTTTCTGGGACAGAATCGAAAACCCAATACTTTGGAGAGAAGGGTATTTCTTTGCAAGATTTAGTTCAGTTAGTGATAGTGGCTGGTAAGACAATTATCCCCGTGTTCAGAGTTCCAAGGTTGATGTTCCCCAGGATCACACTCCGTGTGCCACAATTTGCTAGGAACGTGGGAACCAGTGTTGGGTCTCTGAACTGTGACCGGCTGCCTCCGGAGACACGTGTCCAAGATTTTGCGATCCCACAGCTCAGCTTTTCCTTCACGACCTCAGAAACCGCAGAGACCGGATCAACCTGTGGTTGCCTGTGGGATCATGGTAGTAGGAGACGCAGTGCATCAGGACCTGCTCCCAGAACTAAACTGCCCCAGAAGTTTACAAGGTTCAAATCCCTTTTTATTTCAGAGCATGGGTTGGCACGCTTTTTCTGTAAAGGGCCAGAGAGTAAATATTTTAGGTTTTGCGGCCCAGTTTCTGTTGTAACTACTCAATTCTGCCTTTGTGACATAAAAGCAGCCATAAGCCATGTGTAAACAATGAGCATGGCTGTGTTCCAGTATAACCCCGTTAACAATAACAGGGGCTGGCTGCTGGCTGCTGGCTGCTGGCTGGGTTTGGCCTGCTGGCCATAGTTTGCTGACACCTGATATAAAATATGTTTTATAATCTTCCCTCTTAAACTCCTGCCATCGCCGGAACCACCTATATGCCATAGTAATCAGGACAGAGGGGAGGAACTTGGAAATTCAAGGCCTGTGTTTGTTTGGTGCCTCTCACTGGGGTCTTGGCCCTTGATGAGCTCAGGTGTATACCCCTGATCAGTCAGCAAGTGAAAACCATTCTGAGCCTGAGCTACTGAACAGAATTCTGAGTGTCCTCCCCACTGTCCTACATCAACAGACAAGTCACATACCAAGATTACATCGCCTCTACCTGGGAACTGAGGGGTTGATGGAATAATCCAGCCTCAGTTGTACCCTGATTATAAGAGCAGCCTCTGAAACGTTTCCAGATAAAAATGGAATTCAGGATATCGCTAACGAAAGTTAAAGAAACGTCGGTGGGATATGTGCAAAAGTAATTTTACTAGAAGTTGCCATTTTGCCTATCAGACAGCTAAGAATAAGAATGAGAACAAATATTTTTCTGCAGCTTCCCCAAAGGGTATATGATTAGACGCACGGGTTTTGCTGGGAGATAAGTGAGAACTAGTATATCTGTGTTGCTTTCCTTTCAGTTTCTCCTATTTGGAGTGAGGTAAGCATCTTTTCATGTGTTTATGTAATGTTCCTTATCTGTGAATATTTATTGGTGGCTGTTTGCCCTTTAATTTATTGGGTTATGGGTCTTTTGTGCTAGATTTTTTTTAAAAAAAGGTTTTATATACTTACAGAGACTAGTATTTTTTATATAAGTTATATGATATGCTTCATTTTTTACAGTTTGTTCATTTATATATTTTTTATTTTTTAACGTAAGGCTGTTTTCTTTGTCTTCTTTTTTTGGTACATTTTATGTAGTCGATTAGAGCAGTTTTCTCTTTCCTCTTCTGAAGCTTAAGTCATGTAGGAAGACTTTCCCGCTTTTGAAGTTAAAAGGAATATACCTATTTTTCTTTTAGTTTTTGTATATTTCATTTTTTATATATAAATCTCTACATCAACCTGGAAATTATCTTGGTGGGTAATGTGAGGATGGATTTAATTTAATTTTATTTTCCAAATAGCTATCTAATTATCTCATCATTTATTAAAAAGTAATTTTTCACCTGTGATTTGGGATGCCATTTTTTCATATATCAAATTATCACATATACTTGGATCTGTTTCTAAACTTTCTATTCTGTCTGCTCATGTCAATATTATACGGTTTTAATTTTAAAGGATTATAATATACTTTTTAAAATGTATTTTATTGGCTAGCCTCTCCCTCTTTGCTCTTCTTTTATCTAGCTTTTTCTGGTTGTTTTGTCTTGTTTCTTTTTCCAAATGAAATTTATATTCATAATTCAGTTGTCTAGCTATAGAAAACATTTCTATTAGTATTTTTGTTAGGGTTGAAATAAATTTATGAATTAACTCACAGTTAAGATCTTTATGATGTTAAGTCTTATTGAAAAACATGGTATATGTTTTCACTTGTTCATATCTACTTTAGTATCTTTCATGAATATTTACAATTTTCATCCGATTCCTTCAGTTAGAAGAACTTCCTTAAAAATTTCTTTTAGGGCAGGTCTACTGGTGATGAGTTATTTTAGTTTTTATTTATCTGAAAATGTCTTTATTTTACCTTCACTTATGAAGAACATTTTCACTGCATATAGAATTCTAGATTGACAATGTTTATTTTTCCTTTCAGCGTTTTAAGCATGTCATTAACTTCTGGCTTGCATTGTTTCTAATGAGATTTCAGTGACAGTTTTTTAGCATTTTGGGGTCTTTAAAAATCTGACTGCATTTATTTTCATCTTTGATTTTCAGAAATTTTACTATGATAAGCTTATGTGTCACTTTTTTTCGGTATACTTTATTGATTATGCTATTACAGTTGTCCCATTTTTTTCTTCCCCTTTATCTCCTCTGCCCGGCACCCCATCCCATCATCCCCAGACCTCTTAGTTCATGTTTATGGGTTGTACATATCAGTTCTTTGGCTTCTCAATTTCCTATACCATTCTTAGCCTCCCCCTGTCTAATTTTTTGTTTTTTATTGTTTTTGTCAACATTTTCCCGCCACCACCACTTTCCCCAGCCCCACCCCATCCCCACCTCCCACCCTCAATCCTTCCCACATTTGGCTTTGTCCATGGGTCCTTTATGCATGTTCCTTGATGACCCTTCTCCTTTTCCCCTGTTATCTCCCTCCCTCCTCCCATCTGGTAACTGTCAGTTTGTTTTTTATTTCAGTGTTGCTGGTTATATTTTGCTTGCTTGTTTATTTTGTTGATTAGGTTCCACTTATAGGTGAGATCATATGGTATCTGTCTTTCACTGCCTGGCTTATTTCACTTAGCATAATGCTCTCCAGTTCCACCCGGGCTGTCACAAAGGGTAGTAGCTCTTTCTTTCTGCCGCGAAGTATTCCATCATGTAAATGTACCATAGTTTTTTGGTCCACTAATTTACTGTCGGGCACTTAGGTTGCTTCCAGTTCTTGGCTATTGAAAACTGTGCTGCTATGAACATTGGGGTGTGTAGATTCTTTTGAATTGGTGTTTTAGGGTTCTTAGGGTATGATCCCAGCAGTGGAATTGCTGGGTCAAAAGGCAGCTACATTTTTAGTTTTCTGAGGTAGTTCCAAACTGTTTTCCATAGTGGCTGCACCAGTCTGCATTCCCACCAACAGTGCACTAAGGTTCCCTTTTCTCCACATCCTAACCAGCACTTGTTGTTTGTTGATTTGCTTATGATGGCCATTCTGGCTGGTGTGAAGTGGTATCTCATTGTGGTTTTAATTTGCATCTCTCTGATGGCTAGTGATGCTGAGCGGATGCTGAGCCCTGTGTACGTCCTTGGAAAGTGTCTGTTGAGGTCCTTTGCCCATTTTTTAATTGGATTGTATGTCTTCCTGGAGTGGACTCATGTGAGTTTTTCATATATTTTGGAGATTAAACCCTTGTCCAAGGAATCATTGGCAAATATATTTTCCCATACAGTTGGTTCCCTTTTTATTTTGCTGATGTTTTCTTTAGCCATGCAGAAGCTTCTTATTTTGATGAAGTCCCACAGGTTTATTCTTTCCTTTATATCCCTTGCTCTTGGGCACATATCAGTGAAAATATTGCAGTATGGAATATCTGAGATTTTCCTGCCTGTGTTCTCATCTAGGACTTTTATGGTATCACGACTTATATTTAAGTCTTTTATCCATCTCGAGTTTATTTTTGTGTGTGGTGTAAGTTGGTGGTTGAATTTCATTTTTTTGCATGTAGCTGTCCAGATCTCCCAACACCATTTGTTGAAGAGGCTATTTTTACTCCATTCTATGCTTCTGTCCCCTTTGTCAAATATTAATTGACCATAGATACATGGGTTTATTTTTGGGCTCTCTATTCTGTCTCATTGATCTGTGTGTCTGTTCTTATACCAGTACCAGGCTGTTTTGATTACAGTGGCCTTATAATACAGTTTGATGTCAGGTATTGTGATCCCTCCTACTTTGTTCTTTTTTCTCAAAATTGCTGCAGCTATTCGGGGTCTTTTATGATTCCATATAAATTTTTGAAATGTTTGTTCTATATCTGCGAAAAATGTCATTGGTATGACTTGGTGAAAGCAGATATCCTTGTCTTATTCCCGATCTCAGTGGGAAAGCTTTTAGTTTTTGCCCATTCAGTATAATGTTGGATGTAGGTTTCTCATATATGGCCTTTATTATGTTGAGGTATGCCCCCTTTATTCCCACTTTGCTGAGTGTTTTTATCATAAATGGGTGCTGTGCCTTATCAAATGCTTTTTCCGCATCTATTGATATGATCATGTGATTTTTGACTTTCCTTTTGTTTATGTGATGTATTACTTTTATTGATTTGCGAATATTGTACCATTCTTGCATCCCTGGGATGATTCCCACTTGATGATGTTGGATGACCTTTTTAATGTGTTGCTGGATGCAGTTTGCCAATATTTTGTTGAGGATTTTAGTGCCTATGTTCATCAGCAATATTGACCTGTAGTTTTCTTTCCTTGTTGTGTCTTGATCTGGTTTTGGGATTAGGATGATGCTGGCCTCATAAAAAGAGTTTGAGAGTCTTTCCTCTTCCTGGATTTTTTGGAATAGTCTGAGAAGGACAGGGCTTAGCTCTTCCTTAAATGATTTGTAAAATTCTCCTGTGAAACTGGTCCAGGGCTTTTGTGTGCCAGGAGTTTTTTGATTACTGCTTCAATTTCTCCAGCTGTTATTGGGTGTTCAGGCTTTCTGCTTCTTCTTCATTCAATTTTGGAAGATTATATTTTTCTAGGAATTTGTCTGTTTCATCCAGATTTTCAAATTTCTTGGCCTATAGCTGTTGGTAGTAATTTCCTATAACCCTTTGTATTTCTCTGGTATCCGTTGTAATTTCTCCTCTTTCATTTCTGATTTTATTTAATGAGTCCTCTCCCTTTTTTTCTTGATGAGCCTGCTTAAAGGCTTGTTGATTTTGTTTATCTTTCCAAAGAACCAGCTCCTGGATTTATTGATCCTTTGAATTGTTCTTTTAGTCTCTGTGACAGTCAGTTCTACTCTGATCTTCATTATTTCCTTCCTTCTGCTCACTCTGGGCTTTGTTTGCTGTTGTTTCTCCAGTTCTCATAGACATACGGTTAGGTTGTTTATCTGAAATGTTTCTATCTTCTTTAGGTAGGCCTGTATTGCTATGAACACTCCTCTCAGGACTGCCTTTGCTGTGTCCCATAGGTTTTGGACCGTTGTATGTTCATTCTCGCTTGTTTCCAGAAACCTTTTCATTTCTTCTTTGATCTCATTATTGATCCATTCATTGTTTAATAGCATGTTATTCAGTCTCCATGAGTTCAGATGTTTTTGAGTTTTTACCTTGAGGTTGGTGTCTAGTTTTAAGCCTTAGTGATCTGAGAAAATGCTTGATATGATTTCAGTTTTCTTAAATTTGTTGAGGCTTGTTTTGTGTCCTATCATATGATCTATCTTTGAAAATATTCCATGTGCATTTGAAAAGAATGCGTAGTTTGCTTCTTTGGGATGAAAGGTTCTATATATATCAGTTAAGTCCATTCAATCTAATGTGTCATTCGGTTCCACAATATCCTTGCTGTTAACTTGTTTGGAAGATCTATCCATTGTTGACAGTGGGGTATTAAAATCCCTTACTATAAGTGTGTTGCTGTTTATATCTTTCTTGAAATCCTCCAGGATTTTCCTTATATATTTGGGTGCTCCAATGTCAGGTGCATATAGGTTTACAATGTTTATGTCTTCTTGATGGACTCTTGCTTTGAGCATTCTGAAGTGTCCTTCTAGGTCTCTTTTTATGGCCTTTGTTTTGAAGTCTATTTTGTCTGACATAAGTATTGCTTCCCTGGCTTTTTCTTTCCTGTCCATTTTCATGGAATATTTTTTTCCAACCCTTTACTTTCAGCCTGTGTAGGTCTTTTGTTCTGAGGTGGGTTGATGTAGGCAGCGTGTGTGTGAGTCCTGTTTTCTTATCCATTCAGCTACTCTATGTCTTTTAATTGGAGTGTTTAATCCATTTACATTTAAAGTTACTACTGATAGGTACTTATTTATATTTTCTCTTCGTACTTGTGTTCCTCTCTCTCTCACTCTTTTTCTTCATCTTCTTAAAGCAGTCCGTTCAGCATATCTTGCAATCCTGGTCTGGTAGAGGTGTATTCTTTTGGCCTTCTTTTGTCTGGGAAACTCCTTATTTCACCTTCCATTTTAATTGAGAGCCTTGTTGTGTAGAGTAGTCTTGGTTGCAGATCTTTGCTTTTCATGACTTGGAATATTTCTTGCCATTCCCTTCTGGCTCGTAGTGTTTCTGTGGAGAAGTCAGCTGTTAGCCTTACCTGGGCTCCCTTATATGTTACTTCCTGTTTCTCCCTTGCTGCTTTTAAGATTCCCTTTTCTTTGATATCAGCCATTTTAATGATGATGTGTCTTGGAGTAGGTCTCTTTGGGTTCCTCTTGATTGAGACCCTCTGTTCTTCCTTGACTTGTGTGACTTTTTCTCTCCTCAAATCAAGGAAGTTTTCCATCATTACTTTTTCCAACAGATTTTCTATCCCTTGCTTCCCTTCTTCTCCTCCTGGCATCCCTATGAGATATATATATATATATATATATATATATATATATATATATATACACACACACACACACACACACACACATTTCATGTTGTCCTGCATTTCCCTTGACCCCACTTCGTTGTTTTTGTGTCTTTTTCATTTTCTTGCTCTTTCTTGGAGCTTTTACTACCATGTCCTCCAGCTTGCTGATTTGATCCTCTGCTTCATCAAGACTATTTTTGATTCTTTCTACTGTGTTCTTCAATTCAGAAATTGTATTCTTCATTTCCTCTTGGTCTTGTTGATAGTTTCTATGTCCTTTTTCATGCTGATATAGTTTGCAGTAAGTTCCTCATAGTTTCCCTGTAGTTTTTGTAATTCTCACTGAGCTCACTGAATTCATTGAGCTTTCTTATAACCACTGTTTTGAACTCAATATCTGATAGTTTACTTGCCTCTATTTCATTTAGTAGTCTTTCTGAGGATTCCCCTTTTCGATTCTTTCCTTTCAATTGTGGGTTGTTTCATTGTCTTCCCATTATTAGGCTGCTAAAGCAAAACCACAAAGCCCAGGAAACAAACCCATTACTGCAAAAATAACTCCCCCTGCAATCCCACTATCAACAGCAAATGAACCAGCATTAATAAGGCTGTAAAGAGATTAAGACTGTTATAAGAAAGGAGAGAAATAAACCTTAGTATAAAATCTAGCAACTTAATATGCACAAACTTGATGGACAAGAAATGAACATTAAAAAGCTATGTAGTAAAGAAAATATCACAAATCTTGGAGAAGACTACAGTGTATTTCGTCTCAGCAACCTGTAGTATTTACTGCTGTTTTTTCTGTCTGGACCCGCTTCTGGTGATATCAGTTGTTGACCCCGTTTGATCTTAGGCAGCCTGCTAGAGATTTCCGTCACTTGTTAATCTAGTCACTCTGTGCTCAGTAATCTGGTTTAAGTACCATAGGGCGGGGCAGAATCCCTCCTGGGGTTGGGGCTAATATTTCCCTTCAGGCTGCTGCTGTTCAGAGGGGAGTGGTCTGTGTAAGTTCCATGGCTGCTGCCTTACAGGGTATGATTCA
This sequence comes from Mormoops blainvillei, assembly GCA_004026545.1. Classification (NCBI taxonomy): domain Eukaryota; kingdom Metazoa; phylum Chordata; class Mammalia; order Chiroptera; family Mormoopidae; genus Mormoops; species Mormoops blainvillei. The sequence goes on from PVJD01007560.1 coordinate 10,734, forward strand.
GCACCAGGATCCTGGAGGCTACTTTCTCAATTCTCTCCCCAAAGTCTCCATCCCCAGCCTCTCCTTAAGCATCTCAAGTCCACTCTGCCCCTACTTTGTAGGGATCTACTGTCTGTGGCTGCCATTCTGCACTCTGCAGTCAGGCTTAAGCACCGCAGGACCAGGGCAGAGTCTTTCCTGGGGGTGGGGCCATCGTTGCCTCTCAGGCTGCTGCTCAGCAGAGTTTCCACCTGAGCAGGATGTCTGCTGCCGTGTGGGGGATGACTCAGCATCAGGATCCCGGCAGGTACTTTCTCAGTTTTCTCCCCAAGGCCTCTGTCCCTAGTCTCTCCTCAGGCATCTCTAGCCTACTCTTTTGCCTTTTCTGGAGCCCAGGGTAAGTGGCTGCAAATGAAAATTTATGTGTTGGCCCTTTAAACGGGTCTTTCAGTCTCCAGCCGCCCATCTATGACAGAGAGCAGTTCTGACGCTTTTCGCAGCTGGGTGTTATCTGTGTACTTTTAGGACTCTGGTGCTGAAGGCTGGGGATCCCCACTTATGGTTTAGACCCTGCTCTTCTCAGGGGGATCCAACTGTCTGCTTAAATATCCCTCTGGCGCTGTCACCTCAGGGTGCTCAGCCATTCTTCTCGCGTCTGTGCCACACTGCTTACCAGTCAGGTTCTGATGAAGCTGATTCTTTTGTTTGTCCGAGGTTATAAGGCTTCTCTCTCACTATTGTTCAGTTGTTTGTTTTGGGTGATTTCTCCACAATTTAGTTGTAATTCCAGACTGGCTGTGGGAGGAGATCAGTGTGACTTCCATTCACTCGTCTGCCTTCTTGATCACCCCTTAATGTGTTTTTTTGTTGTTTTGTTTTTTTGTATTGTGTTGTGTTGAGCTCCTCCAATCTGTCAGTTGATATATTTCATTAAATTTGGAAAATTTTCGGGATTATTTCTACACACACACACACACACACACCCCTTCAGCATCTCTCCTCTCTCACTAGAAATCCGATCACATTTTTATTAGACTGCTTGGTATTACCCTATAGTCACTGAGGTTCTATTCATTTTTTCAGTTACCCCCACACCTACCCCTCTAACCATGCTTCAGTTTGGATAGTTTTCATCACCTTGTGTTTATGTTCACTGATTTTTTTTTTGGTATCCAGTTTGCTGGCATTGTTGTAAGTGTGACAAGCATTTTTCATTTCAGTTCAGTTACCAGTTTTAAGATATATAATTTCTATTGGTTCTTGTATATAGGGACCCCTTATCTCTTTGGTTTCCTTATTTCTTCATTTATTTTAGCTACCTTTTCTTTTAAATCCTTAAACATATTTATAGTATCTATTTAAAGTAGTTGTTTGCTAATTACAAAACTCTGTACCTCTGGATATGTTTCTATAGATTAAAAAAAAATTATGGGTCACATTTTCTTACTTCTCATGCCTGGTAGTTTTTGCTTGTGCACTAGACCACATTTAAAAAACCTGGCTTTGGTTGTCTTCATTTAAAACATTGGATTTTGTTCTGTCAGGCAGTTAATTTAATGGAGGATTAGTGTAATGATTTCAAGGCATATTTTAACCTATGTTAGAATAGATCTACTCTAGTCTTAATTCTATGGTTAGACTAAGGCAACTCATTTGTGGAGTTTCCAAGGGTCAGTTGAATTATTGGAGTGTGCAGTGAAGCTTCTTTACATTGGCTGGTTGGGACACTCACATGTTTGTGCGCATTCTACAACCTCTGCTATCTCCACTCCAATCTGCATGGATCCCCAGTAGCTATTGTCTGTGTTGCCTCATCCACTCTCATCCTGTGCATATGCAACTTAATCTTTGTTCCAGTGGTTAAGAGCCTTTGCAGATTTCTTGTTTTCCCTCTGTACAGTGCTCCATTCCTGTTAGCACGGGCTCCACAGGTTCTTGTCCTCTTGAGGTTCTGATCTCCAAGCTCTGTCTCTCTAGGCAATGAAGCCACTGTGCTCTGCATGAACCTACCTCACCAAACTATGGACCAGAAGTTGCCCTCATACAGAAAATCAGGGAGATCATAGGGTTTATCTCATTTGCTTCTTTTCTTTTATATGCTGCTTGTTGCCCAACATTTAAAAACATTTGCTTCACAGATCTGTCCAATTTTATAGTTGATGACTGTGAGAATATTAGTTTAGTATCAGTTACTGTTATGGTCAGAAGCAGAAGTATGGTCTGCTTTGTTTTTTCTTGTTCTTGTTACTTAGCATGATGTTTGGGAGAAAACTTTGTAGATTAAATAAGCACATAAATAAACAAACCACTTCTGCTTCCATTATCCTACAGGGTCCTGAAATCCTCATCTGTGGGGTTGACTATAAATACAGGGTTAAGCAAAAGCTGTTTTACAGTTGTTCATATGGAAAATAATGCAATAATTAATAAATAAGAATAATATAAGAATAAACGCTGTGTTTCATGTACTCACACCTGTAAACCTACTTTTGCCCCACCCTGTATGTTCTTATGTGTAGCAACTCTCTAAACCATTTTAGCTACTACATTAGCCCTTGGGGTTTCGTCGGTTTGTCCCATTTGCCTCTGAGATTGTCACTGTGTTGACCCTTAACTCTTCAGGGATTCTATCCTGGCCAGAGCTCCCTCTATGTACTTTGGCCCTAACCTTAAATCTCATGCCACAGCTGTGCCCTTGCCTCATCCCTGTGTTTGGGTACACAATCAGCTGAGACAGGATCCAGTTCTTCCCGGAATTGGATGAGAGAAATAAACCTTAGCAGTCTCTAGCGTTGCTTTAGAGGATGAAGACCTCCTGTGTATGCAGGCATGGCCTGAGAATTCTAGCCAGCAGCCCCTGGGGTTGTTGCTGCTGACAGCACACCCTTTAAGCAAACCTCATAGGGATTAATAGTGACTTTGCCTCTAAAACTTTGACCCTTTGCGGCAATAAGGCTGTCACTTCCCTGGAATTATAGATTCATACAGTGCAGCTGCTTAATTCCCATAGAGAGCCAACGTGGTTCTCCCTGTCATGCTGAGATGCTCTTTACAAAAGCCTTTTACAAAGATAGCATCCCAACTCCCAGCCTTTCCTTCTCTTCTACCAGGCAGCCTGGTGACAGTGTGCAACTGTTCTAGCAAAGGGGTGTAGGGATGCTGGTTCCTTTTATTACTTTATCTTGGGCTGAAACTGTGGGATCATATGACACCCAGTCACAATTTTATTTTGTCTTCTCTGGCTAACAAATGGCTTAACTTCTCCTATTTTATTTATAGAAGCCCACACATCAAAGGAGAGAGTAAGGGAGACGTTTGTATCACATGGGTCTTAGCAAGAATCTGCAAATGTTACGTGCTTTTTTTCTCCCTCATGGCAGATGTGCAGTCTCCCTTTGGAAAGGGGCACAGAGAGACCCAGACATGCCTTTCTGACAAATAATGATTACAGTCTATTAGTTCTATTTAGTCCCGTGAGAAGGAGAATTCCTTATGTGGTGGTGACAGGGAATCCAGAACCCATTTTGAACATTTTCTAGAGAATATTTGATATACCATTTAATATAAATGTGATTTGATTCAGAGACCTTTTCCAAAAATTTCTCAAGCAATTTATTGACCATGCTGTTGCTTTATTTCCTCTTTTTCAGCACTCTAAGAATTACATTTCTTATAAAAGAATTATTTCATAGAAATTAATTTGGAAACAACACACAATAACCATTAATTTCATATAGCAGCCAAAATATATTGTGTTGCCAGATGTGCTGTTCTTTAGCTCATCTGTGTGGCTGAAGTCTCATCCTTGAAATACCCTCAGGGCGTATTTCTTGGGCTTCGGTGAGGGACGTCATCCAGCCTCTTATGGAACCCACTCTTTCCCCCTTACTCTGTTGCCAAAAGCATTATCTTCAGTTGTCGTATGGACTCCTGGGTACTGTGGACACCCCCTGTATACACCACATGGCCTTCTATAAGGGACCTAAAGGGAAAGGAAGTGCGGTTCCTTTTCTCTGTGTAATGCTCTCTTTAACTCTTCTTATCCCCTGGCTATTTTTTAAATTAAACTTATTGGGGTGACACTGGTTAACAAAATGGTACAGGTTTCAGGGGCACAATTCTACAACACATCATCTGTACACTGTATTGTGTGTTCGCCACACCAAGTCAAGTCTCCATTCAGCACCATTTATCTCCACTATAGCCTTCTCCACCCCCCTCCTTTAGCAATTACCACACTGTTGTCAGTGTTCATGAGTTTTTTTCTTTTTCTTTCTTTTTGCTTAACCCCTACCCCCTCCCTCTCCCAGTCCTCTGGCTCTTTTACTCCAGTGCCCGACGTCAGCGTTCCCTTTACTGGCCAGCGTGCCCCTGCTGGTCTTTAGCTGAGCGAGAGGCTTCTCCCAGTCAATTATTCAGCCTCTGCCCCTCTCTGCGGTGTTTTCCCATATTGCAGCTGCATTGCATTATTAAACATTTTCGTGATAAACAATTCAGTGTAGCATTCAAAATTAAAAGCATTCATCCTGAGGCAAATAGGAGCTCTTGTTTATTGGAATGTGCTTTCACAATAATCTGATATTCCTCAGAAGCAGGTCATCAAATTACAGTTTGACTTTCTGGGCGGTAGCCATCTTTCTAGGGTCCCAGGGCCTAGTGACCTTCTCCCCTCTCAATTTGCCCTTGGTTCTCAGCAATATGGTTCTCACCGGAGCTCTGTGCTTTTCTCGCAAGGGCTGATTTTCTATCAGGAAGTTTCACCCAGCTCCCCTTCCTTACCACACCTCTTTGAGAAATGGGTGTTTGCTTCCTCCCTCCTCCATTAGTTCTAGGTGATCTGCATTGTACTATTGTATTAAGGGGTACACTTTGAAGAATGCACCAAGCTCAGTACCATGTTAATGAAGAAAACTTTAAAATTCTCACTGTCTCTGGAAGACTTTTATTTTATTAACCCTTGAGGCACTCTCTAGGGTAATCTCAAATTGTTCCTCGTGTTTCTTATCTAAGTGCCATTGCCTTTAAAGAGCTGCTCAAATCTGGCTTTAAAGAGACAGAACTACAACAATGGTGGGTTCATTGCCTCCTGTCTCTCCAAGACTTCACAGCTCACATCCGAGTACCCCAGTTCCTCAAGTGCAGAATGTGAAGCCTTCGTATTGTTTTCTATAGGTTGCACCAATTTACATTCCCACCAACAGTGCACAAATGTTTCCTTTCTTCACACATTCTGGCCAACACTTGTTAGCCATTCTAACGGGGATGAGATGGTATCTCGCTGTGGTTCTGATTTGCGTTTCCCTAATGATGCGTGATGTCGAGCATCTTTTCATGCACCTGTTGGCCATCTGTGTATCTTCTTTGGAAAAATATCTCTTCACATCCTCTGCCCAGATTTTAATTGAATTTTATTTTTTTACCATTGAGTTATATGAGATTTTAAATATATTTTGGATATTAACCCCTTTCAGATATATGGTTTGCAGAAATTTTCTTCTATTCAGTAGGTTGCCTTTTCATTTGGTCGAAGATTTCTTTTGCAGGGCAGAAACGTTTTAGTTTGACATTGTACCACTTGTTTATCTTTGCTTTGTTGCCTTTGTTTTTGTGTCAGATCCAAAAATCATCACCAAGGCCAATGTCAAGGAGCTTACCACCTATGTTTTCTTTTAGTAGTTTTATTGTTTCAAGTTTTAAGTACCCTAGAAATTATTAACAGTGTCCCTCCTTTACTCTTAGAAATGCCTTAATTTAGGCAATAAATTATAAGGTCATTCTACTGTTCTCTCGTAATCACATTCCAAATTGTTCTATGACAGAGGTTCACAATCTAACATCAATTTCCCATAGACCTTCACCTCTGCATTGTAGCCTGGTGGTTTCTGTAGGCTCCTCTATTTTAACAAGTCTGTTACAAAGCTTCCAGGAGAGTTATGTTGAGGATTATGTTAGAAAACCTAATGTAAGCATATCTGTGGTGAAAGGTATGATGAGAATAGGACATCACTTGCCACCAGAGTAGAATGGAAAAATCTCTTTTCAGGCGAAACCTCCTCTTGAAGCCTTATATCCATTTTTAGAATTTACCACATTATATTCAAATTAACTTTGTCTTGTGACTATACTTCTTAAAGGCAGGGACAGTTTTGCAATTACGTGTGTTTCCAGGGCCCAACGCAATACCTGGCACTGGTAGGTGCTGAAAAGATGTTTGTTGTTCTGAACATTTTTCATGCTCAATTGAACTCAAGGCTATTTGTATCAACTCTACTACTGATTGAAGCATGTTAGTACCTACTAGAGGCTGCTGTCCACCTACATTATAAAACAAATTAATCTGATGTGCTGTCAACCATGCAGGCCACCCACCCAGCCTGTGCTTCCAGCATTCCACGTCGGGAACATCCTCCAGCTTCCACATCTCATGCAGGCTGGTGAACCTCTTTCCCTTCTCCCTACTGTTAATAAACCTTATGATACCCCATGTTCATGATCACCTGATCTTAAGGCATCAAACATAAGATTTTAGAACTGAGGCAACACCTGCCTTAGTCAAGAATTTTTTTAGTAAGATTCTCTTAGGGAGTATAGTTAGTCCTAGAGGGACACTGTTAAAAAGCCCATGGTGAAACCTATTGCCACCTTCCTTACTTGGGCCTGTTGCCGCAAGTGAAACCGATGGCCCAGGTAAGGAGGGTGGGAAGAGGTTGACCTGGACACAGTCTGAAGTCTGGAGTCTGAGATAGGAGCTGATCTTGACCAAAGAGACCAGTCATACAAAGAGAAACCAATTAGAATTTAGAATGATTCTCATTCCCTGTCTGTTATTCTGATAAAATATTTGAAAAGTAGAGCTTCACATATGTTGTTTACACTCTCTGGATTTAAATGACCTAAGCTGCTATTATCTTACTTTATAATGAATAATTGAGATTTGGGCATTGCAGTATGAAAAAAGAAATTGTTTCCAAATCCAAAGTGACTATTGCAGTTCCTACCTTTCAAGTGAGGTGGAGGTACCATTGTTTCATATGAGAGGAAAAATTTACCCCTGTACTGCTTCCCTCTACTCGCAGAGGCCAGAGGAGAGAAAGTAGGACAGCATTAAACCTCAAAGTTTCTGCAGGTTTTCTGGGGGGCACCAAAGGTGGAGATAAGCCATCGTTTTATCAGCGGACATAAGTGAGTTTTTATGTATGCGAAAGTGAGCACAGAGCTATGATAGAGTTGAGAGCTGAATTACTCTGCCTCATAAAATGAAAGGAACTGAGATGTGAGATTTGAGGGAAAGAGGCCAAGGTGGCCCGAAGACTTTTAAGTACAGGGGTGGCTAATAATCCAGCATAAGGTATAGGCCCTGCTGCCGTGCAAACCCCTCTATTGCCCCACATCCATAATAATTCTCATCATGCTTTTGGGGAAAACAAAGAGCACCTGAGCCCCACATCTACATTGTTTGCATTGAGTATAGCAGAGCTTCTTGAACTTTAATATATATGCACGTCACTGAGGATCTTGCTAAACTTGCAGATTTTGATTCAGTTAGTTTGGGGTAGGGCCCAAGATTCTGCATTGCTGGCAAGTGCCCAGACCCTGGTCTCAAGACCACACTTTGAGTATCAAGGGGAGAAGCAAGAGAACCGTAGGCAAGAAGTGCAGGAGAACTGTCACATTCAGCAGATTGAGAAACTTAGAATCAGAAAAACCTTGAGAAGATAAACCATAGAGATCCTCAGATGTCTTAGGGGCGAGTAGTAGGCTGTCCACTGAACCTAGGAAAAAGGGATGGAATAAGGTTCATTAAATAAAAATGGCAAGGAGAGGACAGCTGGCACTTGACTTACAGGCACCTGATCTACTTTTTGAGTTTTAGGATTGAAACCATCCTGATGTACTTTCCATGCTCCTTAATTTTTTAATATTCTCCAATGTTCCTTTTCCTTTCTTACCCTGATCTGCATTTTGCTCACATCCAATGCCTGGGCTCATCTGGAATCATAGGAAAAAAAAAAGTCAAACTTGCCCTGGAAGTGTCACCCCTAATTAATATCCTAGGACGCCACCCTTTCATTAGTATTCAGCCCTGGTTTCAGCCTAGATCATTAATGGACTTTTTTCTCTGCGTATGATAATTATGTGTGATGCTGATGTTCCCTGCCAGTCTGGGGACATGAAGAGCTTTATCACTGTGATGGGTTCATCAGAGAGTTAAATGGCATGGCTGAAGGCTGTTTCACCCAGAAAATATCTTCTGACATAGTAAGCAAAGTTTCAGCCACCACCAAACCTGATGTCACCACATAACATCATGTGAGGTTCATGTAATCACTGACAGATGGGAGTGCTAATACTGCCGTGTCTGACCTCTGTAAACACTATTCATTGTCCTCAGCCCCGCTGTGGAGTCTCCTGGAGGTAGGCTAAATACAACAAAAACAAGAGTTCCTCCTCTGAAATCAATTCTTATCTAGGACGCTCTGCATTCTGACTTAGTTAATGTGAGCTCTGAAATTGTGGATCATACCATGTTTCCAAAACCCTCATTTTATTCCTTCGGCCTTTCGCTGTGTTGACCATTCTCCAATATAGTCTTTAATAGCTTTGTGTGTATTGAAGCACGTCTGCGTATATCCTTATTTGATGCTTATGCCATTATCTCTTTCTAATTCTCTTACTCTCTTCAACACCTTTCCAATGGGGAATTGCTTGTCACTTTCTCTGGCTTACGTTCACAGGGCCATGTGTTTCACAGTATTATGGAAGCGTTTCCCTCCCTCTCCCTGATACTTCTCAGAGCTCCAAGTCTGACACATTGGGGTGTGGATGGCAGCTCTCCTTGTGTGGCAGGTGGTGACTAAGCTGGGGCACGGAGGGCAGTGCCAGGAATGAGAACCAGGCCAAAGGGCAAGTAAGAAACATGGAGGCAAACCAGAACCTGGGGCTGCAATTTCCTGAAGAGCAAAGAGGGGTAGGTGCTCTACCTTCCATGTAGAGGGGTACGACTTGTAGCGCTACAGAATCTGAAGAGGTACGGAAAAGACAGACGAGAAAACGGCAGTGTATGAGAACAGCTGCAAAATCAGGCTGTCTACTGAAGCCATCTGCAGTCGCAGAAGTTTATGGACACTTCTTACTAAGGTCAGATCTGTTCCCTGGAGTGGCTTCCTCTGGACCTGCAGGGACAAGTGAGTGAAATAACTTGCTAGAGTGGGGCATGGAGCAGGAGTCAGGAGCACAAAGATAAAGTCAGTTCCCGATGTAGACACTACTGTTCCTGTAATTTTGGTTATCTCCCGTATCCAGAATTATACGGTGGCCCTGGCGTACTGCTGTCTGGAAGGGACAATCCTATCGCTGTCCAGATTTTAGAAACATTCGTATGGAGCTGGCATGAACTTTACCACTAGCACTGAGGTGGATACTATGGGCAGGCTGGGGTCTGTGCAAGTGGAAGACCTGGATGTGTGAGTCAGGCAGCGGAGAATTAGCATGAGTTAAAAGGAGCACAAGTATTGAGAAAATGGAACCCAGCATTCAAAGGAAGGCTGCATGCTGGGAGAAGGGCTACCAAAAAAAGCACAGTGTCAGAAATCCAGAGGTGGGACATGCCCAGCATAGGTTAATTCAGTCACTCCCTAATTAATGGGTTTGAGTGTCCAGCTTCTTTCACTCTTTTTGGTCTCCATCGCCAAAAAGCTGGGGTGCTTTTTCCTTAGGATCAACCCTCACGTGGTGGCAGGATGGCTGTTCTGACCTGGAGTAGCATGGAGACGCAGCATGGAACAGCACTATGAGGGTCATCTCTTCCAGGGTCTCTGTCTTCATAGAGAGGTCCCGGTAGACTGCACCTCGTTCCTCTTTGGCAAGAACTAGGCTCCTGTTGAGTACAAAATCAGTCACAGACAAGCAGAATGAGATTTCCATGATTAGCATATGTTGTGCTGAGCAGAACATATTCCTTGAGGCTTGGCGGCTGGGGTTGGAGCTCGACTCTCTTTAAACACTAGATAGAAAACGTTGGGTAAGTAAAAGAGTTTGGGCAGGTTACCATCAATGTCTATTATAACAGAGATTTAGGGGATTTGAGAAGCAATTGGAATCAGCCCTTGTGAAATCCAAAGCCTAGTGTCTGGTGCTCATGCCACGTTTACCTCATCTCTGATAGAAAGCGTGTTGCCACCTGGACCACTGAACTGGGGTTCTGCTGAAGACCATGTGTGTGAAGGGGAGGGGAGTTGCTCTATCCCTAAGACATGATCTTTGGAAGTGGAACCTGCCTGTTCCCTTCAATGTTGTAGGTGTGTGTCATGGGAACCTTTTTTTTTTTTTTTTTAGGAGGTTGCCATTACCCTGGCTCACTGCAGAGCTCTACTGATCGATCCACAAGAGAAGTTGTTTCTTTTGCTCAGGTGACTCTTCTGTATGGTCCTGGTTTAAGGATTAACAGTGTGGATGCTCTTTCTTCAAATCCCTTTCTCCTTACTAGCTAGATGTCTTCCTACAGTTCTCTGTCCTTCCAGCCCCGATTTCCCTTGCTATAAGCTGAGACTCATGTAATTTCCAAGGTTAACTTTGAACCAATGGGAAATGCATTTCTCTCTGGGACTTTCATACAGCCTTGTGGGGGAGTTGGGAGCAGGATACCTCTTCTTTGGTACCTCTTGTCTTAGTAAATAACTGTTCTGTCCAATCTATTTTTCTCTTATCTATATACTCCTTCTTCCAGATGTATTTCAAGTTCAAAGAGGCCAAAGTGAATGGTGCTTTCTTTTTAACCAACTTTTAATTGCCTTTTCCACTGAACTGTTGTGGTGGTGGCAATATTTATGACATCACAGCTTTTGGTTTGGAAGGGTGCTTCATTCCTGTTTCATCCTTTACTTCCTAGTAACACTTAGTTATAAATTCCTTGACCAAATTCAGTTGGAAAATAAGATTCTCCTTATCTCATCCTCAATTTCTTTATGCAAGACTATCACGAAAAGTACTTTTTATGTTCTGTCTCCTGAGGTTTAAATGGCAGTGTAACCTCTTGTACCCTTGACACATTGTCTCAAGATGATTTGACAATGGAGACATTTTAGATACCATAGGATATTTCATAACTTTAAATATTTTATAACAAATTAAATGTTAATTATATGCTGGTCAGGGAAGATAATCGCTGAAGTATTTAATTAACATTTGATTTATTAGTCATCAAATATTTAAGTAGCCCCTATCTGAGGGACTTCACCTCCTCATTAGTTGTTAGTAACAAGTTATTCTTGTTAGTGGCTATGGTCCTACTACTCCAAGTATGTATGGCTTTTCTACATTTCTTTAAAAAAGATCTTTGCATACATGTCCACATAGACCCCAGTATAAAAAGACATTTCTGGAGCCTTTCTTTCCTCTCCAAGTCTTTGGGGGAGTCCAGCGGACTGCTGCTTAGGCACATTTTCTCACAGAAATCCTGCGTTTGCATGGTGATTCACACTGAAAAATGCTTTAGTTTTCATGATCTCAGTTTGCCCTGTGACGGGTAACAACATTTTTGAAATTTGTACTGTAAGTAGAATCATTACTATCTTGTAGGAGTTGAAATCTCAGAGTGTTTGGGTAACCCCCCAATACCATGCAGTCTGCCAAAGGTGGAATTCAACCCCAGATTTTCTTCCCTCAAGTTTAGCCTTGTATCATGATCAATATCAGGTGGTATTTCAGCCTCAGAAAAGTCCTGACAGTTGCTTTCATTAGCCACATTTATCTTTTGTTTCTAATATATTATGAGTGGAAAATTTGGCCTGTAAAGGATTTCCTTGATATATTTTTATTTAAGAAAAGTACAAGATCAATTCTTTTTTTGTAAATGTTTTATGGACATAAGACAAAATATATATTGTCGATTTGGAACCATATGGTTCTTCATATATTTAATACCTCTGTTGCTTATATTAATCAGTTTATTGATTGTTATTCAGTTCCTTTAGGCATTTGCTCTTTTTTTTTTGCCTAGTAACTCTACTCATTTCTGAAGGAAATTCAGACAATATTGAATTGTCCTGGTATATTTGTTAAGTTTATTTATTAAATCCTTTTGTATTTTTAATGCATTTTGCTTTGTATACTTATCTGCTATATTATTTGGTGATTGTGGTGTCTTCTTTATAAATAGGACATTCTTATCGTTGCAAAAATCTCTTTGATTTGTTTGATATTTTTATAACCTTGTCTGATATTTAAAAGCTCCATTCAACTTTTATTTACATTTTCCCAGTATCTTTTTGTATATTTCTTTATATTCAACCTCATTAGCACTTTAAGTATTTCTTGTAAGCTTAGAGGTTTGTTTTTCTTTTTAAAAAACAAATCTGATTTTTGTCCTTTGTCTTTGCATGGGAGAATTCAGTCATGCAGGTGCAAGGACTGGTACACTTGAAGTTATTCCATCTCTCCTGCTTTATTTTGTATTTATTTACATAGTTGAGTCCTCTTTCTATTTACATGGTTTATTGAGACTAACTGAAGTACATTAAATGCACATATTTAAAATGCCCATTTGATCCCTTTGATATAGGTTTACACTTGTGAAATCATATCTTCAGTCAAGATAACAAACATTCCTATCAGCCTCTCTTCACTCCTGGCTCTCAGCAAATACTTCTGCTTTTTGCTAATGTAAATTAGTTTGAATCTTCTATAACTTTATATGATTGGAATCATAGACTATATACTTTTTTTGCCTGACTTTTTTCAAATGACATAATGACTTTGAAATTTATCCACTTTGCGTGTGTAACAATATTTTATTTTTCAAAGTGTTTAATTGTGAGGATATACCGCAATTTGTTTATCCAAAGACCTGTTGATGGATATTTGGGTTGTTGTTTCCAGTTGTTGGAGTTTATGAAGAAAACTGTTATGAATGTTCACATAGCAATCTTTGAATGGACATACACTTTCATTTCTCTTGGGTAAAATATGTAGGAGTGAAATGTCTGGGTTATATAGTGGGTGTAATTAGAACTTTATAAGACACTGCCAAACTATTTTCTAAAGTGGTTATACCATTTCACATTTTGTTCAGCAATATATGAGAGTTCCAGTTATTCTACATCCTCACCAACAAAGAGGACTGTAATAGGATCCAGAGTCTGTATGATAAAATATTCTCAGTTTCTAGTTATGTGATATACAGAGAACCAGGAAAATATAACCAGCTCTCAAGGGAAAAACCAGTAAATAGGTGATAACCCTGAAATGGCTTCGATATTGCAATTACCAGACAGAGTCTTTAAGCATCTATTATAACTGTCCTGCTCCATGAGGCCAAAGTAAACACACTTAAAATGAATGGAAAAATAGGAACTCTCTTCAGAGAAACAAGCACTGTGACCAAGAACCAAATGGAAATTTTAGAACTAAAAAACATAATATCTCAAATGGAAAAGTTTACTGTATGAACTCAGAGGCATAGTAGAGAAGACAGAGAAACAAGTTAATGGATTTAAAGATAATCTCATCTGAGAAACAAAGAAATAAAAGACTGAAAAAGTTAACAGAGCCTCAGAGACCTGTGGAACAATATCCAAATGTCTAACATACATGTCATGGTGGTCCTAGAATGTGAGGATAAAGATAATGAGACAGAAAACACATTTTAAAACAATGGCCAAAACTTCCCTGATCTGTGGAGGGGCTGGGGGAACTCATATGGTTACAGCTTTAGGAAGCTCAGTGAAGCTTAAACAGGACAAACTCAAAGAAGGTTGTACCTGGATACATCATAGTCAAACTGATGAAACTAAAGATAAAGAAAAAGGCTTGAAGGCAGCTGTAGAAAAGTGACACATTACATACAGGGAAGAAATTATTATAATGACTGTATATTTGTTATCGAAAACTATGGAAACCAGAAGAGAGTGAAACAACAACTTAAAGTACTAAAAAAAACCCCCAAAACAAAAACTATCAACCCAAAATTCTATGTCCAGTGAAAATATCAATCAAGAATGAAGGCAAAGTAAATGTTTTTCTAAGGAAATCAATTGTCAACAGACATTTTCCATAAGAAATGCCCAGGAAAAACATCAGGTTGAAACGGTCTTTGGGAATAAAGGAGGAGCAACAGGAATGGCAAATCTCTGTGCAAATGGAAAAGGCTTTTTTTTTCCTCTTAAGATTTAAAAAACATCATTGAAAAAGGGAAAAACTTGTGGGATTTTCAAGGTATGGAGATGAAATATATACAGTATGACAATTAGAGCATAAAGGTTGGCTGGAGGACCTATAGGATTGGAAGGCTTCCACCTTTTACATGAAGTGAAACAAAATTAACTCATTATTCTGAGAAGGTAAGATTAGATAATCATATTGTAGTCTCTAGAGCAACCACTAAAAGGCAAGACAAAGCAAAAGATCCGTAAGCCCAAAAGCCAACAGGCGAATTAAAATTAGTAAATTAGAATAGTAAAAATATTTAAATAATTTAAATGAGTACTCTTTTTTCATTTTTGCTGTTTTTGCTGATTTGTTAAAGTTGATATTCACTTGTTTTCTTTTGTTAATTTGGAAGTTCTGTACTTCTCTGTTCCTTTTTCTATTACTGAAACTCATATACATATTTCTGTATTATTTGCTTAAAAACATTTTGCCTCCTTCCCCCATCAAGACCCTGAGTCTTTCCCCTATTTTTCTCACCATTGCTCCAATAAAGACTTTTAAAGAACACTTTAACTTTCCCTGTATCATAAGCTCCCAGCCCTGACCTAGATGAGACTTTTGGAAGACATCTTTCTTTTCTCTATCCCTAACCACAAAGTTTTGCTGAAATAGTTTATTACTTTTAGTTCTCTAGTATTATTACAATTTTCACTAAAGTTTATCTCTTTTATTTTAATAAACCTTATTTAGTGCCTACATTACTCTTTTCCACAATTTTCAGTATCCATTTATTGTTCTCTCTCTCCTTCTTTCTTCTCTCTGTCCTCCCCCACCTCTCTCATACACACACACACACACACACACACACACACACACCAGAGCTTCATGCTCACCATTATTTATTCTCTTCAATATGTTGTAAGTTGAGTTCTTGGCTCTGATTCACTTATTATTATTTTTTTTGGCTAGAGTTCTTTCTTGAGCATTTTCTTCTGATGAAGGGTAGATGACATGAATATATGCAAATAATTTTTTCTCCTGACAGTTAAATATCAGAGTTGGATACAGAATTCTTGGGTTCCAATCCTCTCTTCTCAGTAGGAAAGATGTTCTCCAACATCATGTCTTCTAGCTGCCAAAGTGACAAATAAAAATTTCTATGCCAGCTCTTAGTGGATAACTTCTTTCTGTTAGAAACTCATAATTATTTTGTTATCCTTGGAGTTTAGGAATTTTAACATTATGTACTCAAGAGTATATCTTTTTTAGTCATATTTGCCTAGAACTTACTATATGTGTTTAATCTGAAAACTTGCACTTTCCTTCATCTCAGGAAAGTTCTCTTTTATTATTTGTTTAATTATTCCCTCTTGTCACTGTATTCCATTGGAGATTCCTAGAACTCCTATTACTGACATCTTAGTTATCCTGAATCTTTTCCTCAAGTCTTTTATCCTTTTCTTCATAATTACTTTTCTGTACTTTGAGATGATTCTAATTAGAATTCCAGGTAACTAATTTAGGTTTCAGTGTTTGCCACTTCTCTGTCAATTAATTTACTGAGGTACATAATTTGAAAAGCAAAGCTTTCAGTTCTAGAAGATCTTTTGTGTATGTTCGTGATCTGTGCTTGAATTTCATGAAGTGCTATTCATATTCTTTTGGCCAGTTGTCATCTATCCCCTCTGGAAGCACCGCCTTGCTGGGTGCCCATTGTGTTTGGTCTTACCTTCTCTGGATCCACTAGCTGTGTTGTTATTTTCCTTTGTGTGTTACTGATAATCAGATCTGGTTAATGGGGTGTCCTCAGTGGCAGCACTCCTGATGGTAGTGCAAGGTAATGTGGGATGGTAAAGTGGAAACAGCACTCTGGAATCTCTGGACAAAGTTGCCTTCTGCCCAGATTCCACACAGTTTCCTCACCTGAAGGGCAGGTAGACCTCAGCCTCATAGTTCAGCGCATCTCAGCTTTCTGGGGACTTGTGAGACCTCTCAGAAGGGGCCAATGTTGACTTTACCCTTAGAGGAGTGAATCTCTGGGGCCAATCTCCTTCAAGGTACCTAGTTATTACCCCAGCCTTTTGACCATGGTCTTCGGGCCTCTCATGAACCCTCCCCGTGAGACATGGACTAGAGCCTGAGATCTCTGTGGCACTCAGCTGACATCAGCCCCAGAAGCTACGTGGGTCGGAGCAGCAGGCCATGTAGATTTAGAAGTATGGCGGGCACTTGTACCAGCTTGCCATCATCCCAGATGTCTCATTCTTGAGGAGGTAGAGAAAAGCCCAAGCTGATTCTGCATAAAAGTAGTAATAAGATTTTAAGCAAAATAAACGAAAAGAAAATGTACAGTCCCATTTCAGATGTGAATTTACCCATGAGAACAAGGGGAAGACATTTATTGTAGAGGGTGGTGGCAAGTTTGGGACATTTTATATTGCTAATTTTATATTAAATGGTCTACTACCTAGTGCTTATTGATTGATAACATTGAGTGATATAGGCTGGAAAAGGTGGTCAATAAAATAAGGAGTGACCTTGGCCTTAAACAAACTATCAGGCTGTTTTGACCCGTCTGTGATAGATCTGGTGTGGGCAGTTTCAGGAGTTCCTTCAAACCTTTTGTATCCTCAGGAAATTCCTGCTTCCCTCAGGGACTATTGGAGCTGAGGGCTGGGGGTCCTTTGAGTAAAGTAGGGCACAGCGAATGTCTTTGAAACCTCTAGTGTCTCCCAGTGAGGGGAATCTCTGGTCAAGGGGGAGGAGAGGAGTCTTGTGCTAGCCACAAAGCTATTGTCTCTCGCGCCCACAGCCACCCTCTATTCCCTGCTTTGTGATAGTCTCTGCCCATCACGTTTATGCTTTGTCAGCAGGTTCCTCATTAGGATTTGCCAGTAGGGGGCACTAAGAGGGAGAATGAAGGCGAGAGGAGGAAGATGAGATTTACTCCCGTTTGCTTATTGTTCTTTTGAGTGTCACCCAGTAAAGCTTCTTCACGCTGGAAACAGCAGTGCTTTTCTGTAGCAGCAGCTGAATTTGGTTTGCAGTTTTTCCAGCATCTGGAGAATCAGTCTCATGGCAAACACCCCCCACCCCCACCCCAGACACGAGTACCATTCGGCTGGCACTCCCTTCTCAGACGACTGTGTCCCTTCTGTAAGTTTCTTTTTTCCTTCTCCGAGTTTTAATAATTACGTGCTCTTCATTTTCCTCCTCCAGCCCTAGGGGTGATAGCTGTTTCTCGTGCTTGTCTCTGTGATACCTGAATATTCCTTTATTCTTCTTATTAATAACTTAATATAATTGTTTATATTAAATTCTCTCCATGCAAATTTCTTCTGTGCTTTTTGTCTCCTGACTACCTTCACCGATGCGAGACTCTGCCTGAGCTTGTATCCGGGGGAGGAGTGCGGAGTTTCGGAAAAGGCCAACCTGGGAGCCCTTGAGCCTCATCGTCTTTGCAGAAAATAGGAAGAGCCAGGAACACGCTCATTTTCTCAGTTCTCAGGACCCTCCGTGAAAACGGATCACATGGATCCTGCCTCACACGACGGTTCTGGCGGAGGGCTGGCCTTTCCCCAGAATGCTGTCACAGGAAGTTGCACACTTCCAGCGCAGGGTGAGACTAAGGTAGGAGCGCTCAGTAGGTGCTGAGGCACTGATGTAGAAGCATGATTCTTAGCCCCAGTGAGCATCGCAAAGCCCAGCTAAAGATGGTCCTGAAAGGGGAAGAGCTAATGTTGCAGAACTTGCTGGAGTCTGTGGACAGTGCATTTCGCAGAATCTCAGGGTAGTGGGTGCTCTAGTAGCTGCTATAGGTTGAGTTATTATGGTTTTTTGTAAACAAGGAAATAGTTTTAAATAGATTCAGTAATTTACTGAGCCCTACAGTCATATATTTAGTTAATGCTGGGAATGGGCTTTGGATCCAGTCTGTCTTAAAACTAGAACTGCTAAGCGCTATTCTTGACCTTCTCATGATGCTAAAATTTGGATGGTGAGAAATCAGTATTCCAAATGCGGGAAAGGGCATAAACCCTTCCTCAGCTATCACTGCTTAGTTCCTGCCTAGTTCCTTCTCAGTCAGAAATCAGTTTTAATTAAAAACCCCCCACTAATTTGAAATAATAATAGATATGTCTTATCCCTAAGTAGTTTGAATTTTTTTCTGCTTTGATTCAACTTGTTTCTACTCTTTGGTAATCCAAGGTATCTCTTCAGAGAACAAATTGCCTCCCCCTCCCCAACTTTTCTCTCTTTGTTCCTCCTGCCCGGACCCATATAATTTCGTATAATTGGTTGATCTTCAATCTAAGCTGGGTGACTTCCTCTGTGACAGTAGAGAGAGTCCTGCTACAACCACAGTTATGTGGCACATACATGAGTAGAATTAATCACACAGCAGGGCAGTGGAAGGGGACTGCAGTGGGAAAAGAAGGGGCAGAGGGAGGAAGGATCCCCACCTCCTGTCCTCGCCTTAGACCACAAGCTCTTAGATGGCTGAAGCCCTGTTTCTGACTCATGCGACCTAGCCAGCGTTGTCAGTTGGTGTTAAGCAACTGACCTAGGGCTTCTATTTTAATATACTTTATAGCCTGTCCAATAAGAACAACGTGCTTAGCCACCTGTACATACTTTGGTAGCCTCTCCTCATGCCTGATACTCTTTGTGTTGATATGAAGAAGGGAGCTGTTGAATCTGTTTAGTGTTCTGTCCACAAGTGGGTTATAGGTCCTTGCTTTTTAAACAGAAACAAAACCACTGCGACTCTTTTATAGGCCAAAATATTGTGAACCAACACTCATATTTTAATTTTAATTGTATAATGTCAGAATGTGTAAATTCAAAGTTAGTGGGAATCATAAAACTGAAAAGGGAGCTTTTTAGGGCCATGTCGTGGAGGTGGTGCGTGGCAATGCTCGGGACTTGGAGCCCAAGGACATGAAACTTGCTTTCATCACTCATTAGCTGTGTGCTCTTGTGTCTCATTGGATCTCAGAACCTCAAGCTTATCTCTAAAATGCAGATCGAACGCCTGACTAAATCACCTTGCATGACACCCATACCAGTGAGGGTGAAAGCAACTACAAGAAACAGAAAGTTCATATCAAATCAGCTTAAGGACTAGAGGGAATTTATTAGCTTATGTAGCTGGAGGTCCAGAACTAGGTGGGCTTCAACTAGCAGACCGCATTGTTGTTAGGGATTATGTTTCTGTCCATCTCTGTCCTTTTTTGCCTTTCCTGGTGCCAGTCTCATCCTGAGAGTAACTCTCCATTGTTGCCACAACTTAATGCCCATATGCTTCCTTGTCCACATTTGGAGTGCGTGTGTGTGTGTGTATGTGTGTACCCTCAGAAGTACACACTTGAAGATGATGCTTCATTCTTGTAGAGCCCTAGGAAAACTCCAGTGTACAGTCTTATTGGCCCAAACTGTGTCACATTCCTATCCTTGAACGAGTAAGCGAGGCCTGGGGTTGGGATAATACTTCTTTTTCTTACATGATCCATGTCTAGAACCAGGTGTGGCATGACCTTATGCCAAAGCATGTGGGCTATAGGGGGTAGGGTGTGGATTTCAGAATGGAAATCTCACCTGCTACCAAGAGAAAGGGGGATGGAGGTTAGGGTGGCGACCACAATATCCGTGATAGAACCTTGAGGATAAAATCAGGCAGTATGTGGCTGCGGTTTTCCAAATCCGGTGTCCCACTGAGCCGCAAGGGCCACCTCTAAAGTTGTGAGGGACTGAGGGGATGGGACAGTCAGCCCCAACCTGCCCCTAACATACAGCCGGCCCCTTCAACCAAAGCAGCTCTCTATGACCAGTGAGCTGTGGGAAAATATTAGAAACCTATAAAGCACTGTGGATAGTATTATTATGTCTAATAATAGCAACAACAACAAAAATACCATCAGCATAACTGGCTTAGTTTTATATCCTATGGACTTTGTTATTCACTTTCTGTTTGGCCAGGAGAAGAAACAGACCATTTTGTATCTTGCCAGGGTACAAAGGGTGTTGAGTAATGCTGATTCCAACAAGCTTATGTCATTCTCTGCTGATGACATATTTGAAAGCACCTTTTCGGCACCTGCAAATGCAGATTGGTTTCTGTTTACTGTTACAAGAGACACCTTTTATTAAGATGTAAGCAGAGCGGAAATAAAATTATAGAAGGAGTCTTCAATTTTGACCTTCTTGACTTTGTTGCTAATAAACTGTCAAGATAACACATTACCTTATATAAACACCTTAAAATATTCAAGACTCCACTGGTCAGATTCCTTAACCAAAGGAAAGATAAATCTATGTATAAACAGGTAGATTACCAATTTATATTGTCTATTTCTTGTTTATCAGTCATTGGAGTTCAAGGCCACAGTAGCTGGAATTTTTCTTGTCTGAAAGGCTAACTTGGTGTTTTTGGATAACGACTCTTAGCTTTTCAGGTTTCTGACCTTGGAATGTCATTCAAACTACAGAATCTCCCTCTCTAATGTGGCCTCAATTATTCAAAACGCCTTTAATCTTACAAATTAACCAAATCCCTTCCCTGCCCTTGCCCAGGGCTCAGGGTAGACCTTTATCAGTTAATGAAATTTGACTTTAAAATTTTGAGGTTTTTATCATTTATGTTTAATTTTATACTCTTCCCCCACCGCCCCCTTATTATAAGAGTTAAAGCTACAGTGAAGAGCAGACTTCCCCCAAAGTCTGGCAGCATTATTTTAAAACAATAGATTTCATTCAAATCCTAAGCAATAGAATAAAATAGCTCTATCACATTTGGGCCAGCCTTGGATATAGAATTTCTTCATCTAGTATTTGACCTTAATTTAGGAGCTCTGTCTCCTCTCTCCCTCCTTCTCTCGCCTTTCCTCCTTTCTTTCCCAACTGCACTCCCCTCCTCCCCCTCCTTCCTTTCCTCACCCCCACCTCCCTCCTTCTTCCAGGGTTAGAAGACAGATTTTTGTCCTTCTCAGCCAGCATTGCTTGGTTTTAGGGCCCGCTCCATAGTTTACTGGCTAATCCTGTACTTATGCTCCTGAGAGAAACGTTTCCATCCTGAATTTTAGGACTCAGATGGGATTGGGTAACACTCCCTCCCCTTCCCTGTACCACAGCCATTTAATGCCTCTACCCCGCCTTCTGACTTTACCAGGGCTGTAATTTATCTTTGGGGTTTACACCAAGCCCTTCTGAAACTTCTCTCCCAGCTGGCACTGAATACTGGCACCTTAAGGATTGGTCTGTACTGGAGGATTGGGGTTGCCTGCTGTGGCCAAGTGCCAGCAGGTGATGGAAAGGTCCCTGCTCCTCCCCTCCCCTTAGCGCCTACTTTCTGGAAGCTCTCATTCATTAAAGCCCCACCCACTTTCTTCAAAAATCACTCAGGGCTGAGGGGGTTCGCCCATCGGCTTCCAACTGGGAAAATCCCTTGCCCGCGATTCAGTCTCTGACTGGGAGCTTTTGCCTCTGGGTCGCCGCGGGCCGCCGCGCCAGGCAGGCCAGATGGGCTTCCGAAGGCTGCAGGCCTTGCTGCAACTGCACACTCCGGCTTTGTAGGGAGGATTTGTCTGGGGGTCTTAAAGGAAGCTCCTGTCCTGGACATCGGCACAGAGAGCACCACTGTCAGCCTTCGTGCTGGCGTACATCCCTCTGGCCACTGTCACTCAACTGGGCTCTTCTACCCTTCCCAGTGAGGACTAGATGGATCCCTTGACAGGATTTCTAGTTCTTTCTCTGTCTCAGGCAGAGTGTGCAAATTGAAATCAAAGGATTATGCTTGTTAAACAGACCCCAGGAGGGGCTGTTGACTGTCGTAGCATTCACAGCCCACCCTCCCACTGAGCTTGGCTGGCTCACCGTTCGCTAGCCCGCCTCTCTGCCACCTTCCTGTGTCAGTGTTTGTGGAGTGGGAAGTGGTTTCTGTTCTCAGATGGCCTGTGTTCAGATGCTGGCTCCACTGCCTTCTGCGAGCCTGGGCCAAGCAAATTAGCTTTCCTGGACCTCAGTTTCTTCAGCCGTAAAATCGAACCCAAACCAGTATCTGCCTCAGAGGGCTCCTGGAAGGCTTAGACAACCCGGTGCCTGTGAACTACTTAATCCAATGTCTGGCATAGCGTAAGTGCTCAATAAACACCAGTGATACTTGTAATCATACCTATGTTTGGTTGCACGCCGGTTATCTGCCAGAGTTTTCACACTCGTCTGATAGAAACCATGCAACAATTCTGGAAGACAGAAATCATTGCGTCTCTGTGACATAGGCAGAAACCAAGGCTCTGGGTGATCGTCTTGTCCAAAGTCATGCAGCTAAAGCGTTAGGACCTTGCTCATTTGGACTTGGGTGAGTTCCAGAGCACAGAACTTCTCCTCACTGTCCCCTAGGTGAGAGGGCTCGGTCAAGCTCCCAGCGTCCTATCCAGGCCCTTCTCCATTAGGAGGGACCTACACTTCTGCACTCCTCCAAATTTGGAATCCCTCATTTCTGAGAGAGCGCCTTCCCCAGTTTTCTGACTTCAGACTCAAGCCTGCCTGGGCTTCCAGAGCCCATAGGTACGGGACTTCTGGGTGTGGGGCTCCATCCCTCCCCCTTCTTCCTGGTGGGCAGCCATGCCCAGTCATCCCCGGGCGGTGTGCTCCTGCCCACCACTTCCTCTTGGCCATCCCAGGCGGCTCTTCCTCTCAGAGCACCAGGGTGCCTTCCCGTGTAGGCAGCGGCCTCACGGCAGAAAAGGGAGGCCGGGCAGTGCAGGGCTCCGGAGTGCCAGGCTCAGACCGGGGAAGCCCCAGGAATGCCTAACCTCAGCAGCGCTCCCTCGTTATCTCCCCGTGGGGGTAGCCTAACGCCTCCAAGGTGAGCCTGGCAGCCGCTTCAAAAGTCATTTAAACGTTTCCAAATGTGGATAAACATGGTGAAGACACCAAGACTTAGATGAGTATATGAAAAATTCAGATGTAACCTTTAAATCAGGACTAACTTATTTAAAGTTAACCCTCTTTAAGGAGGGATAACACTCGCTTCACGATAGCTCATGCTTTGTGCGTGTGGTCTGTGGGGGCTAATAGGTGTTACGAAGCTCTGTTGGATGGTGAGACTCCAGATCAACGATGTTAGAGGACTGCTGAGTTAGACAGTTTTCTCCAATGGAAGGCTATTCACAGCCGCACGATAGCGTGCACCGAAACTCTCTCGAGAGAATGTTGCTTGCAGGATTTCCAAATACCTTGGGCCCTGGAGTCAAGCCTCCAGCCCCTCCACAGAGCTCCCACCGAACTAAGCATCTCAATGGACTAGGAGGTAGGAGACAGGGGCTCAATCCCCATAGCCACCGGCAGTGCTGTGACCTAAATAAGTCACTTTCCCTGCATGGCCTGCAGCATCATCGGCCATATAATAAGGACGTGGGGCCACTAAGTGATTTTTTCCAAATATTTCCTTCCATCTTTGGGTTACATGTGTTTGCTGGGAGATGGAGGGGTGGAAGGGGGTTAGACAGTCATTGGTACACCCGCTAGGAGGCTTGTTCCAGTCCAGGTGAGAGAAGATGTGGCTGGGACTAGGATGTAGCAGTGGAAATGGGAGAAGGAGATGGATGAGAGGATGGATCTTAGAGGCTGAGTCTGTAGGACTTGGCAGCTTGATGCGGGCAGAAGGATGTGAGGGAAAGTACAGAGTTAAAGATGATTCCCCAAATAATTTCATTGAATAGGAGACTATAATGGGATTAAAAAAATAGCTCAAGAATATGTAGCCCTTAGGTAGGTGTACTTGCCCTAAAGCATGTACTAAATGCCCCAAAGAGAGAGTTTTTGGCCATTTTCTGTTCACAGACTCACTGCTAAACTCCTGGGTGAGAGCCACCTCCCAAAACTCCTCACACCACTCTCAATTCTGCCTGTCTGTCAACTTGTCGCTTGCCTTCCTGTCCTACAGTCATTTATGTGGAGAACACCGTGTTATAAATTATCCATACTTTGTTTGGCTTGTGGAAGAGCAGGCATTAAAATCAACAGGGGAGCTTGATAAACATGTAAATTACTAGGCACTATCCCGAGAGACGGAAGTCTGGGGGGGCAGCGCAGGCGTCTGCACTGTAACTAGGGACTGAGCAATGCCAACGCAGGTGGGAAAACCACTGCTTTCTACTCTGTGGTCCCTGGAACAAAGCAGCAGCATCAGTTCAGAGCTTGCTAGAAATACAGATGCTCAGGCCCACCCCAGATCTTTTAAATCATAATCTGTATTTTAATAAAATCCCCTGTGGTTCAGTTGCATGGTGAACTCCCAGAAGCCCTGCTCTAGATGCCCTCCACCGCCTCACAGTGAATTTAAGAGAACTGAAGGGCCTGCCTCTAGCCCTCGAGGGCTCTGGCTGCTCCTTTTTTTAAAGCTCTGTTCAGTTTCATTCGCATGAGCCGGCTCAGACTCCACCTTGACTCTCATCTGTGCCCTGGACAGGACGGGGCACATTCGGGCCCTAGGGGAGTGGCGCGGGCTGGGGACCGAGCCTTGGCCTGGGGAGGAACTTGCTGGAGTTCTCTTTCTCCGGTGGCGAGTACATGCCTGAACGTCCCTGCTTCTCCTTGCCCCTGAGGAGACCCCTCCACCTGCAGCAGTTTTATTGCTTTTAAAATCTATTTTATATTCCATTATGTGATTCCTCTGTCCTCCCTCTCATTCAGCTGTAGTGCATGCTCCATTCTAATCTAGGTTCAGAACATTTCATCAGATGGTCTCCGATTAAAATCCAATAAAATTTAAAGCAGGGGAAAGTCCAGAATAAAGGAGATGCCATATAACAAATGAGGTTGGAATGAAATTCCATTTCAAGCCTTCCAAACACATTCTGGGGACCACCTCTGAGGCTTATATTAAAAAGGAAACAAAACAGCAATAAAAACTCCCTCCCCTGCCTCCTGCCACACAACCTACTTTGTGTCTTTAACCTTAGGAACCAAATATTGTCTCTGAGGACCTTCAGAGTTTAGTAAGTTTGTTAGGTACTTATATGCTGGGCATGGGAACTAAGTATTTTTTCTTTCTACCTATGTATCTCTCTATGCAGTTTTCTGTGTATCTATCATCTGTCTATCTAATCTCTTCATCCGCCTGTCTGTCCATTCATCATCCATTCATCCTCATCATCGCCTGTCTTCTGTTTTCATCACAACCGCAGCTCCCTGGCCCTTGGAGCCAGTCTTTCCGGGCCACGTATGACCTGCACTCTGACCACCTTCCCCCTCCCCCGAGCTGCTCGTGGCCGCCCCCAGCCCCCATATGCCTCTTTGCCTCCTTGGACGGTGCTTTCTCTGAGCAGCACCATTTGTCTCCTCCCACAGGCACTGCTTCCATTCAGGGCAAAAACTGACATTAGGGAGTGAGAACTCGTTTATTCCCGACAAAGTGCCTATTATGGAAAATGGATTGTCAACCCGTTTCCAATATATGTTTTCTTGTCACATTTCTCAATATATATAATTAGATGCATCCAACTTATATATACCCTCTGCCCCTTCATAATTATGCTCCCTCCCCATTCCGTGAAGAGAACTGTTTCCTCCCCATAATTCCCCTTACTTTAAAATAGCAAACAAAGCTGCAGCCAGATCCGCTGTCATGCACATGCTGACACCTTCACTCAGAATCTCCATTATAATGCTTAGCATAAAGAATTTTTTGCTTTATGCAGCACTTTTTTTTTTCCCCTGGGAACTTAAGGAATTGTCATAATTGCCTGGGACAAAGCATGGGCAATGTGATAGGAGGGACTGAGTGCAATTAATTTTGTCATTGATTTGGGGATGGCCCCTCTGCTCTGGTAGAGTAGGCTCACTCCTCCCTGCACTTTGCCCTAACAAACACGAAGAGATGGGGTGGGGAGGCGGGGCGGAGGAGGCGGGGAGGGGGTGGGGAGGAGGTGCTGTGTGCTCATGAATATGCTCTCACTGTTGATGTGCAATTATTTTCTGTTAGGCTACCAGAGTGGGATTGAGAGAAGGGAGCAGAGCTAAAACTCAAGTCGGTTATTTTTGTTGTTTGTTAAACTGGAGGAGGAGAAGAACTGCAGGGAGGTTCTGTGTTAGCTTATATTCAGTTTTAAATATTTCAATTATGCTTCTCCATTGGTATGGAAAATTGAGAGTTGGCTATAAAATGCTTGTAAAAATAACCATACTTGAAGCAGTTTAATTACTTTAATGAAATGGAGACAAATATTTGTAAGTGAAGAGCATGCTCATAGATAATGCAAGTAGAGTATATGTATTATTCAGCAAATGACTTAATTAGTTTTTAATTAGCAGAAATTGCAATAATTTTTCAGCATATCTTTTATTGGAATGTTTTTTAATAATAAAATAGCATGTGGATATCCCTTGTAGAAAGCCATTTACTGTAAAGCAGGATAACAGATTTGTTGTTTCAACTAGAAAAATTTCAGTTCTATTATAAGCTAATTATAGCTCAATTGTCTTAGCGATGCTCAACATAGTGCCTCTGGTGTGGCGTCTGCCGTATGTACGTGTCTGAATGCGTGAAGCGACTTGAAGGTACTTAATTTCCACATTGTTTCACCCTCTGAAAATCTATAGGTTTCCACCCGCTCATCCATCCATCCATCCATCCATCCTTCTTTCCATCCTTCCATTTATCACTCATTCATCCATTAGTATTTATGGATGTATTCCATGTCAGGAATGGCACTAGCTATTAGAGATTTAAAGATTTCTAAGACCTAGGGTTTTTGAAAAGTTCAAAGTCCAAGAGGGGAGACAGACACATAATTGAAAAATCAGAATTAATTTGGTAAATGGCATCCTATAACAAAATATCAAGTGGTTTTAAAATAAAGATGAAGATAAACCAATTCTTAGTGGAGGCGTCACACAGTATCACCTAGAAGAAGTGACTTTCAGTTCTTGTAAGGATTTCCAAGCAGTAGGAGCTTTAGGAAGAAGAGCAGGGAACTTCTGGTCAAGATGGAAACACAGGCAGACACGGCTCACCTCTGCACACAGCCACATCGAAATTATGACTAAAATGTAGAGAACAACCATCACTCAGAACCATCAGAAATTGAGTTAAATGAAAGTCCGACAACTACCCAATTAAAGAAACCACATCCAACTAGACAGGCAGGAGGGGCACAGACATGGATTAGGCTGGTCTCACACCCACGTGTGGTGGATAAAAATTCAGGAGGGATATCTCAGGAGTGAGCAGTGCCAGCCCCATACCAGGCCCCTTAGCCCAGGGTTCCAGTGCCAGGAAGGTAAGTCCCCACAACTTCTGGCCGCGAAAGCCAGCAGGGATTGAGTTGGTGGAAGAAACTACTGGAGCCCCACCCAATTCCTCTTTAAGAACCCACACACGGATTTACCTACTCAGACTCACTCCAATGCTGTCTGAGCTCCAGTGCTGGGGTGGCAGCTTGAAGGACACCAGTGACATACAGGGAGAGGCTGAAGTTATGTGGCGTTGGGGTGAGCAGAAGCCATTGTCTCATTTCTGAGCCCTTGCCCTGCAGAGCCATGGAGATGGTAGGCTGGTGGCATATCTGAGACTCCTTCAACCTGGCTAACACTGCTTGACCTGCCTTGGAGATCCCCAGAGACTCCACCCCACCGAATTTATGGGCCCACCCAAACTGTTTTTCCATATGAATGACTGGTCTTGGCTCATACTGCACAACTTCCTAAATCCTCCTAAACTAGCAACAGCTGGTCTCAGTGAGCCCCAGACCCAGCACTAGCAGCAGCCAGACTAGATTCATAGCTTGGCTTTGTCTGGGAATCTCCAAGCCCAGCGCAAGTAGCAGCTATTTCAGATTGCTTTATAGCTCAGGCAGGGTGACCCCAGATAAAACACAGGTAGGGGCTGACCTGAACTACCCAGGAAACCCCAGAGCCTGTGCACCCAGTGGACATCTACAGACCATGTCAGAGCACTACCACCCTGCCCATGCATAGCTGATCCTCCATCGGGGACAGAGGTTGGTGCTGAGTGGTCATAGCCAGTTTTTGCAGCTGACTGGACTGGGCAAATCTCTTCCATTGAAGTGCCAACAGCAACCAAGGCTCAACTACAAGAGGAGGGTATACTCAGCCCACACAAAGGGTGCACCTCAAGTACCTGGCTTGGGTGGTAGGGGGGGCTGTGCTACCAGATGCTACAGGACACTTACTATGTTAGGCTATACTGCCAAGACATGGAGTCAAAGCAGCTCTACCTAATACATAGAAACAAGCATGGGGAGGCTACCAAAATGAGGAGACAAAGAAACATGGCCCAAATGAAAGAGCAGATCAAAACTCCAGAAAAAGAATTTACAAAATGGATATAAGCAATCTATCAGATGCAGAGTTCAAAATTTGCCTCTATCCCTGATTGTCGCCTACACACAGCAGACATAGAGGGGTTATAAGGATGCTCAAGGAACTTAGTGAGGACCTCAAGAGCATAAAAAAGACCCAGTCAGAAGTGAAGGATACATTAATTGAAATAAAGAATAATTTACAGGGGAACAACAGTAGAGTGGGTGAAACTGAGAATCAAATTAATGATTTGGAACATAAGGAAGAAATAAACCCTCAACCAGAATAGAAAGAAGAAATAAGAATTCAAAAAAACCAAGGATAGTATAAATGGCCTCTGGGACAACTTTAAGAGGTCCAACATTTGCCTCATAGCGGGTGCGAGAAGGAGAAGAGAAAGAGTAAGAAATTGGAAATCTATTTGAAAAAATTAAAAGAAAACTTCCCTAATCTGGTGAAGGAAATATACATGCAAGTCTAGGAAGCACAGAGTCCCAAACAAGATGGATGCAAAGAGACCCATTCCAAGACACACTGTAATTAAAATGCAAAGGTTAAAGATAAAGGGCGAATCTTAAAAGCAGCAGGAGAAAAGAAGTTATCTATAGGGAGTTCCCATAAGACTGTCAGCTGATTTCTCAAAAGAAACTTTGCAGGCTAGAAGGGATTGGCAAGAAGTCTTCAAAGTCATGAAAAGCAGGGACCTACAGCCAATATTGCTCTACCCAGCAAAGCTATCATTTAGTATCAAAGGGCGGTTAAAGAGCTTTCCAGACAAGAAAAAACTAAAGTTCATCATCACCGAACCATTATTTTATGAAATGTTAAAGGGGCTTACTTAAGAAAAAGAAGAAGATCAGAACTATGAACATTAAAATGACCATAAGTACATATCTATCAACAATTGAATCTAAAAAACAACCTAAGCAAACAAGAAGAACAGAGACAGAAACGTGGATATGGGGAGGGTTTTGATGGTTGCCAGATGAGAGGAGGGTGTAGGGGAATGGGTGAAGAGTTGAGGGGATTGAGAGGTACAAATAGGTAGTTAGAATAGCCATGAGAGGTAAAGTACAGCATAGGAAATGGAGTAACCCAAGAGCTTATATGCATGATCCATGGGCATGAACAATGGTGTGGGGATTGCCTGAGGGAGCAGGGGTGCTGGCTGGAGGGGGGCATTAGGTTTAAAGGGGGAAAAATCAGGACAACTGTACTAGCATAATCAATAAAATATAATAAAAATTAATGAAATATTGAAATAAATTCTTCCTTGATAGACCAAAAATTTAAAAAAGCCATCAGTATTAAAGAATAAGACAAAAAAAAAAAAAGAAAAAAAGAAAAAGCAAAGCAGGGTGTGTGGAAATGTCTGCTGTGTGTAGGCGACAATCAGGGATAGAGGGGAGTAGCTGGAGCAGAGTCTTTCCAGCACCTTCAGTGGCAAGCTATGGAATGTACTTACTTATTTTTCTTATTTACTTTAATTAAATTTATTTGGGTAACACTAGTTATTAACATTATATAAATTTTAGGTGTACAGCTTTAGGATATAACATTTGTATACTCTATTGTGCTTTCCACCCAAGTCTAGTCTCTTTCCATCCCCTTGCATTTGACCACTTTAAATAAATATTTTCTCTAATTGGTAAAGTATTACATGCTTAATATAGAAAATTTGGAAGAAACAAAGTATTAGAAAGAATAAAATAGAAATCCCTGGTAGTCTTACACATTGTTCATGTTTTGGCACTTTATTTTCTGCATACAAATGCACTTAAAAAATAATGATGGGATTATACTGTATAAACAGCTTTATATCCTGTTTCTTTCACTTAGTGCATTGTAAGCATTTCCCCATGTTGTTCAAAATTCTTCATAAATGTAATTTTTAATGACTGTGTAAAGTTCACAATATGCATGTTTGTATTGCCTCTAACTTATTTAGCGGTCCTCTATTGTGGACATTTTTATTGATACCATTTATTACTATAATAAATAATGCTATAATAAACATATATGCACATAAATTTGCCTGCATTTCTGATGATTTTCTTAGGGTGGCTACCTATAATGAAATTACTGGGTGAAAAGCTATAAATATTGTAAGAATTTTGATGCATATTGTCTTAGCATTTCCCCAATGGAAGACGATTAGCAATATACCGTATTTTGCCATGTATAATGTGCACTTTTTTGCCCAAATTTTTGAGGGAAAAATAAGGATGTGCATTATACATGGTAGCACTAATTCTGTGTCTATACAAATGTTTTTAATTCTTTTATTTATGGTTATGTGTTAAAAGTATAACTCCAGAAAGCAAATAATGATATTTGCATGCAAAATAATACCCTGAAATATGATTATTGGTTTTGTTTCTAAGTATAAATAAACAAAAAATTGAATTAAAAAATTACAATGAAAGATTTTTATCCTGAAAGTGTAGGCTAAAAACCTGGGTGCACATTATACATGGCAAAATACAGGGTAAAAGGTATGTCATACTGGACAGAAGGGAGTTTTTATAACGTTCTTAGTATTTGCCAGATCAGTTGAGAGAAAATAGTATCTCATTGCTGAGATCATTTACATTTTCTTAATTATAGTTGTCTTTATTTACATATATTTTAGCAGCTGATGGACTCCATAATATTAGCAACCATTAGCACTTTTCTCTTGGAAATGTATCAGTCCTTTGACTGTTTTTCTGTACTGTTTTATTATTTTCATTATAGATTTGTTATTTTGCTTATAGGTCAAACTATCAAAAATATCCTTGAGCTTTCTTCCATTCCTGGTGATATCAGTTGACCTGTTTTCAGGTAACCCTGCTGCCATGTGCCAATAGGTTTCTCAACCCATATTCTGAAAATGCAGTCTTCATCTGTGAACAGTGAGGTCTAGGTAATTATTATGACTTAATATATACTGCAAAAGAGAATAAACACTTAGGAAGTTCATTAGCACCTGGCTGATATGGCTTGGTTGGTTGGAGCAGTGTCCAGTGCACTGAAGGGTCATGGGTTCGATTCCCTGTCAGAGTACACACCTAGGCTGCAGGTTTGGTCCCAAGTTGGGTGCGTGTAGGAAGCAACCAATTGCTGTTTCTCTCACGTTGGTGTTTTTCTCTTTCCCTCCCTTCCTTCCCCTCTCTCTCTCTGGAACCAATAAATACATAATTTTTAAAAAGATGATTATTAGCTTTATATTGTATATATTATCAAAATGTTTGCTACTTTGTAATGTCTTTTTAGAGAATGGGAAGCTTACTTCTTGCAGCCCAATGGAGAAAGGAAAGTTGTGGTTGGATGTCATTATTGTTAATCATGTTTGATTATAATATACAAAGCTGTGACCTCTCAAGGGAGAGAAAGAGGAAACAGTTTACCACCTGAGAACTTAACTAGGGTGCAACTAAGCCGTGAATGTGGGGTATGTGCATGTGTCTATGTGTGTGTCCGGCTTGTGTCTACTCAGGCCTTTGAAACAGTTCAAGGACAATTGATAGCTGGTGATTTCTTAATGTTACCTTGAGTAGAAAATAAAGGGACTTTGTTGAAAAAGAAAAGTGTGGTTGATGTCTGGGCCATTCACTCACTCCCTTTAAAAAGCAACGTATTACTTAAGTTGGGGCCAACTAAGGAGAAAAGGTTACTGATAGTTGGCTCAAAATTCTTCTAAATCTTCCAATTCTTGTAATCTCTTTCAAATTACCTCATTATCAAATTAAAAGGTAAACAACAGAAAAAGGAAAATACCTGAAATAATGTAATAACCTGAAGAGAAGATTCCTCATTCTTCTTTCAAGCTATTTAAAAAAGATATTCATTCTTTCCCACCAACAGTGTACTAGAGTTCCCTTTTCTCCACAAACTCACCAGCACTTGTTTGTTGATTTGTTTATGATGGCCATTCTGGCTGGTGTGAAGTGGTATCTCATTGTGGTTTTAATTTGCACCTCTCTGATGACTAGTGATGCTAAGCAGCCTTTCATGTGTCTCTGGGCCCTGTGTATGTCCTCCTTGGAGAAGTGTCTGTTCAGGTCCTTTGCTCATTTATTAATTGGGTTGTTTGTCTTCCTGGAGTGGAGTCATGTGAGTTCTTTATATATTTTGGAGATCAAGCCCTTGTCCAAGGAATCATTGGCGAATATATTTTCCCATACAGTTGGTTCCCTTTTCATTTTACTGATGTTTTCTTTAGCCATGCAGAAGCTTCTTATTTTGATGAAGTCCCATTTGTTTCTTCTTTTCTTTATGTCCCTTGCTCTAGGGGGGACTCATCGACAAAGCCAAGGGGGGATGGGAGCGAGGGTAGGGGGAGGGGATGGAAGGGGAGAGGTGCGGTGGCAGGAAAATGGACAAAACTGTACTTGAACAATAAAAAAAAGAAAAAAAATTAAAAAGATATTCTTTTTTAAGTATATTTTATTGATTATGCTATTACGGTTGTCCCAATTTTTCCTCCCTTTGCCCTCCTCTACCAGATATACCCTTTCCCCCCAGCAATCTCCTCTCGTAGTCCATGTCCATGGGTTGTGCATATAAGTTCTTTGGCTTCTTCATTTCCTATACTATTCTTAATATGCTCCTGTCTATTTTGTACCTACCATTTATACTTTTTAATCCCTGTATCTTTTCCCACATTCTCCCCAGTCCCCATCCCAGCTGATATCCCTCCATGTGATCTCCATTTATGTGATTCTGTTCCTGTTATGGTTGTTTGCTTAGTTTTTTTTGTTTTGTTTTTAGATTCACTTGTTGATAGTTATGAATTTGTTGCCTTTTTTACTGTGCATAGTTTTGATCTTATTCTTTTTCTTAAATAAGCTCCTTTCACATTTCATGTAATAATGGCTTGATGATGATGAACTCCTTTAACTTTACTTTATCTGGGAAGCATTTTATCTGCCCTTCCATTCTAAATGATAGCTTTTCTGGATAGAGTAATCTAGGTTGTAGGTCCTTGCTTATTATAACTTTGAGCAGTTCTTACCAGTCCCTTCCTGCCTGCAAAGTTTCTTTTGAGAAATCAGCTGACAGTCTTATGGGAACTCCTTTGTAGGTAACTCTTCGCTTTTCTCTTGCTGCTTTTAAGATTCTCTCTTTATCTTTAACCTTTGGCATTTTAATTATGATGCCTCTTGGTGTGAGTCTCTTTGCATCCATCTTGTTTGGGACTCTTTTTATGCTTCCTGGATTTACATATCTATTTCCTTCATGAAATTAGGGAAGTTTTCTTTCATTACTTTTTTCAAATATGTTTTCAGTTTCTAGCTCTTCCTCTTCTCCTTCCGGCAACCCTATGATTTGGATGTTGGCACATTTGGAGGTGTCCCAGAGTCTGTTTATACTCTCCTCATTTTTTAAAATTCTTATTTCTTCTTTCTGTTCTGGTTGAATGCTTATTTCTTCATTGTGTTCCAAATTGTTGATTTGAATCCTAGCTTCCTTCCCTTCACTGTTGGTTCCCTGTAGAATTTTCTTTATTTCACTTAGTATAACCTTCATTTCTTCCTTATGTTGTTGTTGTACTCAGTGAGTTCTTTGAGCATCCTGATCACCAGTGTTTTGAACTCTGCATCTGATAGGTTGGCTGTCTCTGTTTTGTTTAGTTCTTTTTCTGGGGTTTTGTTGTGTTCTTTCATTTGGGCCATATTTCCTTGTTGCCTCAATTTGGCAACCTCCCTATGTTTGTTTCTGCGTATTAGGTAGAGCTGCTTTGACTCCCTGCAAAAGATACCTGTAAATTGTGTGGGGTGGAGCCTTAGGTATTTTCCAGGGTGGGACAACCCACTTCACCGCTTTCTGATTCTGTGTTGGGAGAGGGTTCAGAGAGGGGACTGTGCTGCTGCCTGGCTTCTGGGGGTTTGTCTGGCACTTGCCCTGTTTCCAGCCACTTCATCCATTCCCCATATGTGACAGGCATCCCTCCAGCTGTTGCCCTGGTATTGAATCCCAGAGTGGGTGGGTTTGCATACTATTTAAGAGTGTGTGGGTCCTTTAAGCTGAGTTTTCTTAAAATCTGGCAGTTTCTTCTGCCTCCCCAACCCCCACTGATTTTTACAGTCAGAAGTTATGGGGATTTATCTTTCCGGTGGTGGAACACTGGGTTGTGCAGTCCGGCCTGGGGCTGGGATTGCTCACTCCCAAGGTGTCCCTCCCAATTTTTATCTCCCATATTTGAACATGGGACTGCCTGTGTCTGTTCCACCACCACCGCCTCTCCTCGTCACACTGTGTCTCCTCATCTCTCTACCCTGTCTCGGCATCTCTGCCCTTCCTACTTGTGTGGATAAATGTGGTTCCTTTAAATCCTTGGTTGTCAGACTTCCATATAGTTTGATTTTTTGACAGTTCTGGATGTTATTTGTTTTGAGATTTAGTTGTAATTCCTTTTTGTGGTTGCATGAGGAGGTGAAGCATGTCTACTTACGCCTCCATCTTGACTAAAAAAATATATATTTTTGTCGGTTCAGTTTTCTAAATGGAATTTAGAATAACTTTGTCAACTTCTATACCTTTCTCTTCCAAAAATCTCCAGTAAAAATAATAAGAAATGCAGACAAAGATTAATATGTACACATTTTTGTAGCATGTTTATTAATAGATTTGATGAATTGACATTTGAGATAAATGAGATTAATGCTAAACAAACATTTGACCATCCAAATGTTTCATAACATTATACAAAAATACAAAATCAAGTAAGCCCCCTTCCAAATGGGACAGGTGAACACTTCATTCCCAACACAGGCCCCACTAAGCATAGTCCGAAAAAGTTGCCCAAATGTTGTCACACCGTGATCAGGGCCACAGGCCAAGTAAGAAAGTTACAGGTAGGACTATTCTCTGCTAAGTGAAGTTTCTTGGCTCAGTCCAAACATAGGGATGAGAATAATTTCCCTGATGTTCAGCGGACAAGAAAGAATAAGATTTTGGATAACTTGGACAAGGAGAGAAGTGGTTTGGTTCTGATGATGTAATTATTTCGACAGCAGTGTGATGCAGCCAGCTTGGCAGAAATGTCCTTCCACGTCAGTGTGTTGACCCTGAAGGACTTCAGCGATGGACCAGCACATGGGGCTGCCCAGAGTTCCAGCCCATTGTGGCTGCTTATCTCAGGGAGTGTTTGCTGCTATGGTTCTGTCCATTTTTGAACTTGTGGCAGGCATCTTTGATGAAAAATCAACACTTCAAAGGTCATTTAAAAGTGAAGGCTTATTAACTTAGTTATCTCTGGAAGTTCCACAAATAACTTCACAGTTAATGTAACACAAATTAACCTCAATTTTCTCATCTGTAAAATGGGATATATTGTCTGCTTAACTCATTGTTGTTTTGATAATGAAATAAAAAGTATGTATGTGCAAATACTATATAAATGTGAGCTAATCCCATATCTCAACTTTACATCTTAGCGTTCATCGGTAGATTTTCATAATATGCATGTAGATATCTTTGAAGATATCAGGACTAGCCCCGTTTTGCATTTTGCTCTTTCTGAGATAAGACAAGACTTTCACAAAGCAGAATATTTGGTAAAAATAGCTATCATTACTTAATGAGTGAAATTCTGGAGCCCTGTGATTTGTATCCAACTTCGTTTTACCTCCATTGCTAAGGCATGTTTTATTAGTACACAACAGGTAGAACCTTGTAAGTTCCTTCTCCTCACCACAAGGTGGTGCTAGTGTACCCAAAAAACAGTTTACCCAGAGACTGAATCAAAAATCCGTTTGTTTCAGCCCTGATTTATGATCAGGATTTACAACCCGTTGCCATGACTTTACCTTTCCTAAGCCATCAATTCTTGTTTCTCTTTTAAGAATTATTACTTTTTTTGAGAGTTGTTTGCTTTTGTGACAAATCCATGTCAATATTTTGAACTATTAACTCTTAATTTCCTTAGGGGCCAGGGCTGGTCTTTCTTCAGTGGGATACTACGAGACCCAGTCTTGGGCTTATTTGCAGGATGTCACTGTCAGGTTCTGATTTTAAATGTTTTATGATAGATGGTCAAATGGGAGGATGGTGTGAAGGCATTTTGTGTCTTGCTAAGATTAGAAGGAGCTTTGTACTCCACACTGGGAGACCTGTGTGACCCATGGGCAAGTTACTTGACCTTTCTGAGCCTCAGTTTGTCATCTTTAAAATGGCAGTAATGTAACAGCAATATCTTCAGAGGAATAAAGATGAATGATAATGTAGTTTTATTATCTGTAAAATGGAATAGATGATAACTATGATTAAGTTACCTCTTAGGGTTGTAGACTAAGCAAATTAGAGGAACCATAAAACTAAGCACAGTGCTTGGGACTTAGAGAGCGCTCAGTGAACATCAGTGATTACTGTTGTCATTGAGGATGCCGTAGAGTCTGTGCGCGGAGCTGGGGTTAACCTGGTGGACCCTGCTCTTCGATTCCTTGTCTCTGTGATTGTTTATAACTGTCCCTCTGTCCATGCATAAGGACAGCCATAACTACTTTGGGAGTGGTAGGTTTTTTCTCATCTTGTTCTACTCCTTTTT
Source organism: Mormoops blainvillei (assembly GCA_004026545.1). NCBI lineage: Eukaryota > Metazoa > Chordata > Mammalia > Chiroptera > Mormoopidae > Mormoops > Mormoops blainvillei. Next base: position 47,713 of record PVJD01007560.1, read on the forward strand.
GTTTTCCTTTTCACTTAAAGGGAGAATACATTATCATCTTTTGCTGTGTATAATCTCCCGTGTACAACGCGTACCTGTGTTTTTGGCCTAAACTTTCAGGAAAAAAAATCTTTTGTTTTAATATTTTAATTCAATTTTTTTTATATATAAAACCGATTCTTATATTCCAGGGTATTATTTTGCAGACCGATATCATTATTGCTTTCTAGAGTTATACTTTTAATGCATAAGCATAAATAAAAGAATTAAACATATTTATACAGATATGGAATTAGTACTACCCATGTATAATGTGCATCCTTATTTTTCCCTCAAAAATTTGGGCAAAAACATGCACATTATACATGGCAAAATATGGCTTTTCCATTTTAAACTTCCCCTCACCCTACCTTTAGGATATAAATTTGCATTTCTATAAGAAGACCTGCCTAAGAAGACAGGAGGCCTCGTTTTCCTCCTTGCAGTGCCGTGAAGGAGCTCTTGAGATCAGAGAGGGCTGCCTGGGAGCCAGGGGGCTCTAGATCAAGAGACTTGGAACTATAATTCCTTAAAATTTAATGACTGACATTCTCTGACTTGATGACTCTTTAAAATGGGAATGGTAATATTTTTTTCTTCCTACCAGACAGGGTTATTATGAAGGCAAAGATGAACATGCAAGGTAAGAATGAAAATGTTGGAGTTCCAGATGTCAATATTAAAAATAGAGGTTATTGAGAAGTATCTGATGGTTCATATGTGTGTATTAGGTGGAAGAGGTCATGCTTTCAGAATTGCTGGATAAAATATGATTGACCTAGCAGTTTTCAACCCTTAAAATCAGGAAGCGAGGGTCTTACATATTCTCTCTCTCTTACACACGTACATACTCCCTTCCCTGCAACACATACCCTAGTTCCAGTTTAAAATATAGGACAATTATTTGTCCCAGTGGAGTTGAAAATGGAACAAACAGTAAAATATGGGTCACTCCCAACTGTGTTTGGGATAGCTAGTGATTTTGCCTTTGGGGAACACGAACATCATTTTCTAGGGCAGGGATCAACCCTGGCCTCTCCTTGAGAACTCTAGTGGAGCAAAACCTACCTGGACATGAGTAGGGACAGGGCACAGGCAGTGGGGGGAGGTAAAGAGCAGATCGCAGAACATGCAAGCAAGTGGGAGAGAGAGAGAGAAGAGGAAGACAGAGAAGCGATAAGAAGCGTCGTGCATTGCGGAGACTAAAGACGGTTACCGGTTATGTGTTTATACGTGGGATAGAGAAAAAACTGGAAACCTTGGAAATTAGGAAAACCAGGGCTAGAATTCCATCTGTACTGCTGGCTCACACTGTGACTCTAAGTAATTTATTGAACCACTGTATCAATTTCCTTAATTCTAAGGGTGGGGGTTAACAATATAATACACATCTTTGTGTGGTTGTAGTCAGTTTAGCAGGACAAAATGTCCAGTATTAATGTGCGGTGTGTCTGTGCATTCTTGCCCAGGGCTGATGCTGCCTGCCGGCCCCTTCCAAGCCTCCTCTGTTGAAGCCGAGGTGAATTGTTCCGCGTTGTCATATGCAAACATACCACGGAGAGCATTCGTCACTGTCAAAACTGTGCAACAGAATGGCTCCAAGGACAATATTCTCCAGGCCCCTTTTCAAGCTAACTTTGAAACATAATCAATACTACCTGGGGGTAGGTTTTCAAGCAGACACAAATATAATCACACTGCCCATTAGTCCCCCTTTCACCATCCTAATCATGGCAATGTTTAATATTTTGCCGAAATCAAGGCATACTATGTTGGCAGTGTCCCTAAGGTTATTCAGCTTGGTAAGTAGTTCTAAAAAATATGTTTTTTAATAAATATTTAAAAATATTTTGTTATAAAGTTTGCTCTAAATTTTCTAAGAATTGATAAGTAACGTGTTGGTCTGTAGCTAGTATAGGAACTCTTCTTTATCCTCCCGTTAAAAACGTCCATCCTCAGTCTCCTAATACATTGTCTATTCTTTATGGTTTTGTCATGCTCACATAGAGTAACTCTGAGATATAGGTGCAGATTCCTTCAGCACCTGAGATATAATTAGTCTGGTTTCTGCTACATTTTTTTTTTCTTTTAAAAATAAAATAATAATTTGTTTTGGTTCAGGTTCCTACTCCAGAATACTGTGGACCAAGTGGCTTAAAAACCAGAAATGTATGTCTCTTGGTTCTGGAGGTTGAGAAGGCCTTTATCCTTAAAGGCCCTGGCCAGTTCAGTCTGGCGAGAGCTCACTTCCTGCTTCATGGAGGAGCGTCTTCTCACTGTGACCTCGCGTGGCCGAAGGGGGCTCTGCGGGGCCTCTTATTCCGCCACCCATGCGGTACGTGAGGGTTCTGCCCTCATGACTTAATCGCCTCCCCAGAGTCTCACCTCCACATACTATTACATTGGAGGTGAGGTTTCAATATATGAATTTGGGGCAATGTAAACATTCAGTCTGTAACATGATTCTTTATTAGAATTGGAATAACCAGAGCTAAATTTGGGTGTTGTCTTAACAATTGAAAGTACTTCCACATGCATTATTTCAAGTGATCATTATGACCACTTGAGAGGTTTGGTAGGACTGATGTTATTATCATCTCCATTTTAAAGATGAGAAAACTGAGGCTCAGAAGGTTAAGTAACTTGCTCAAGATCCAAGTGCCATCTGGTCGCAGAGCTTGGTTCCGCGAAGCATGGAGTTTTTGACACGATTCTTTAATGTGTCATTATATTTTTGTTCCAGTATACATATGCTATTTTCCAGAAAGTAAGCTACAAATAAGAATGCATGCATATGTGTACACATAGTACAGACATAGAACATTTTCAGTGTGTGTGTGTGTGTGTGTGTGTGCGGCCCAGTAGAATATTCTGCGATGACCAAAATGTTCTGCAGTTGTACTTCCATGTGCACTCTCCAAGTCCGGCAGCCATTAGCCATAGTGGCTGAGGAACACTTAAAATGTGGCAAGTGGGAGAGAGGAACTGAATTTTTAATTTTGTTTAAATTTTTTTTTCAAATAGCCACATGCTAAAGAGACCCATGCCCAGGAGTTAAGTGCGACAGGACCTTCCGCTAGAAGTCCCTTTCCCAAAGCTAGGCAGTCACTACATCTACCCTGTGTGGACTCTAACGAGGTGAATCCTAAACGCAGTGAGCGTTTGCCCGCAAGGAGACTGTCTTAAGCCACGGGGTTGCGTGGAAGCCCGGCAGTGGTAGGCAAAGGGAGATGCAGGCCCAAGAGCATGGGAATTAAACTCCATTTCTGCACATCTGAGTTTTAGTGTGTACATTTTAATTCACTGCATGAGCAGGCATCAAGCCCTTTGGGGCTTTTGCCCTGCTGAATTATTCTTACAGGGTCGTGCCATCCTGTGTTTGAAGCTTTGGTAATGCGTGCCACTTTCTAATTCTGCACATTTCAAAGCAGAGATCTCCACAGAGGTAATGGGTTGCCTTGGTCCTGCTTGGCGAGAACACGGTGCTCCCTGACCACCTCCCGTGGAGCCCAGAGCCAGGCGCCCTAATAAACAGCAGATACAGTGTTTAGACTTGAGAGCATAGACGCTGGTGCCAGGCTGCCCAGGTGTAGATCCCTGCTGTGCATGACCCTGGACAAGCATTGAAGTGCTCTGTGCCTCAATTTCCTCATCTGTGAAGTGGAGACAATAACAATAGTGCCTACTTCATAGAGGTGGTGAGAAGATTAAACGAGTGACTATATTTAACAGTGTCTGGCACAGAGTGGGCTGTGTCGGTGTTTGCTGTTGACACTGTGGAAGGCTCAGTCCCACTCTGGTCTCAAATGCCAGAGAGACCAAGCAGAGTCCAGGCAAGGGAGATTCAAGGAGCACCAGGCTTTCTTTCAGCAGCTCTTCAATGAGAGCTTTCCTGCTAATTTTGCCTAAATAAGGGGTATTTACCTAGCTTCTAGGGGTCCTATCTGTGAAGCCCAGGCCCCACAAATCAGTTTCTAGCAGCAGTTAGATTTTCTTAGGGCTGAACCCTGTTTGCCTGCTGGTGGTCCTTGCCAAACTTTTACTTATGATGACCAAACCACCTGGCTACATGTCTGTAGTCAAATGCTGGAAGCTTGAGGGACCACCTGCCCTACTTTGGTGGGCTTGTCCATTGACCAGGTTCCAACCCCTCAGTTGTCTGACCCCTTCTGCTTCTCATCCTGTCTCTTTTTTTATTTCCTATCAGGCACTGTTTTGGGAGATCAAATCAGACTTACTTGATTTTTTTCTTTTGTAATTTCCCACTTCTTATGAGCTATATTTCTTTGGGCAATAGGATCAAAACTCAGCTTTTTTCTTAAAATGTGAAATCAGTCGATGTAAATTCTAGCATTAATTTCTCTTTTACAGTCTAAGCCAAATGCTCATTCATTCATTCATTCATTCAACAAACTTTATTCACTGAGTGCCTTCTGTGCACATGGCACTGTGCTAAGTGCTAGAGATACAGGAATTTGCATAATTCCAGGCCTATAGGAGGCTCACCGAAAATGGTTGTTCAGTTATACCCTATAGAATTAAGCACAAAGTCACACTTTCCTGAATGGCTGCTCTATGTTTGGAGAGACTTATCTCAATGCCCCTAGGTGGGAAGGAAAAGGGAAGTTAAAATACGAAGAGCTGAAGAAGACAATGAAATGATCACCAGGTATTCTGTCCCTTCGTTCATGGTCATCCTGTTCCCTGGCTTCACCCGCCTGCTCGTTGCAATGGATGGTCAGGGGTCCTGAGGAGGCGTCCCTGACCTTGTTTGCAGCGGGCCACCGATGTCCTGCAGAATGGAAATGGCACGATGTATCGGAACTCCCCAATTTTGAAGAGGTGTTCAGAACTGCAAATTTGAATTCACAGACTGAATCTTGTTTCAGATCTAAGGCTCTGCTGGTCCCTGGTCTAATCAGTTATTCAGGAGGAATTTACAGAGCAAAGCACTGAAACACACACCTACAAACATGCCATTTTGGTTTATTTGCTTTTTCAAATACAAGCAGTTTAACCAGGACACTATTTACCATGTGCTGTCTTAGAGGAAAGAGATGTAAGTCTTATGTCACATTTATTGGCTCAGGAAGTTCAGTCCCTGCTGCAGGAACCCAGGAGGGCTCCCCTGGCAGCGACTGGGGTCTCAAGGTTGGGAGGTGGTGGCAAGTGCAAGAAAATGTAAACTCTACTTGATATTATACAAGTAAGTTGCGGCCGGTGCTTGGAACAGAGCAGAGGAACAGAGCGAAGGCGTAAGAATAAGAAAAACCCTGCTTGTTAATATGCGTATTTTACATGGCATCTTTGAAGATGAAGCCGCTGCGTGTGCTACTTTACTCCAATTCAGTGAGTTTTACAAGGCCGCAGGGGGATGTGTTCCAGTATGAGCAAGCTGAAAATGTCTTCAAGTTGACAGAATAATGAGTATTTTTTCTTTGTTTAATATTTTTGATCCAGATCAGATAACTGTGGTTTCTGTCATTTCTACCGAGTACACCTTTTGCTGCTTTCTAGCTGTGTCTTTCTCTTACTGGAGGGCTTAATTTCTTGTATGTATATTAAGAAAGTCCAATCAAGGCAATAATTTCAAGTTATTATGAAGAATTTTCCAGAATTATGTAATGAATATTCGATTGTCTGTTCAGTTAATTTTAAAACCAATGGTTTGGACAGGTGTTTTTCTTTCCCCCTTTTTTTTCTTTTGTTCTAGTTATTGTATTTCTATTTTTGAAGATTAAACTGTGACTAGAGTTTGGCTTTCCAATCCTGAACAATCAGCAGGGACAGAGGGATAATTTTTCATGTTAAAGGTATATTATCCAGATAAGCCAAACTGGGATTAGATTTGTAATTGGTGAGGCGAGTGAGTGAACATTTAGAAGAAAGATTTGGCGCTGGCCCCGAGATTGACTGTTTCTGAGGAAGAGTTTTATTAATATTTTAAAAAATATTGTTATTCAATGCTCTGATTCACTAATTCCCTCACTGGTACTAGGAGACTGAGGTTTGGAGAAGGGAAGGCCACCAGCTGCTGGAAACCCAGCTGTGTGTTTCCAAAGCTTGTTCTCATTTCACAGCTTACTTTCTTCTTCTTTAAACCTAGGGATTCTTTGTCAAAAATCCCCTAAAGGCCTAGCTAATTTTGCCCCTGAGGTAGTAGTGACTGCGAGGATAGAAGGAACAGTCTGTGCTCAGCCTCCTTTATAATTTATATATAATTTCATGTCCGACTTCATTTCTCATACGAACCCATTTAACAGATAAGGACACAGAAGGTAGAAGCAATTTTCCAGAACCTCTGTTGTACTTTCGGCTTCCCTGAGTGCAAGAACATATGAGTCAGACTTTGTACCTTGCACCTTTCCACAAACCAGGAGAGACACGAGAGGCTCTCTGCCCTAGGCCGGGCTCTCAGGACCTCCCTGGAGCTCCCCTGCAGCCTCGCTCTGCCCTCCTCCTTCGTGGTGTGTGGCTCGCCTCTGCTGTTTCTCTCTGAGCCATGGCCTATATTGCGTGTCTGCTCGTTGCCTCCTGTGTGTGCATCAGTCTCCCACACCCGTAGAGTGTCAGGTCTTCATTCCCATCCCGTTAGGTCTCATTCTGTTTTCTTTATCATTCACTGGCCGCAGCAGCAGCAGCTCTCAGCCCCGCTGTGCTCTGTGGCATTCGGGGGCGTGGTGAGATGCATGGGAAGGAAAACTGAATTAAACAAGGGTAGTGGAACTCTGGTCTCGTTGGCTGTGTGGCTCTGAGAGGCCGTGTTTCCTCTTTGTGCGCCATTTAGAACAGGGGCGTGAACGAGATGGTCGCTAATACGGTTCCAATATACAAGTGTCTGTGGAATGTGAGAGGCTTGTCTCCTCAACTTTCTGGGAAATGGATGCGCTTACTTTGCTGCTCAGAACACTTAGTACTAAGGATAGTTAGGAGTTTTATGTTTCCATTTTTTTTTTCTGACAAAAAAAAACAAAGAGAGAAACTGCATTTCTCTAAACTATGGACAAACCCAAGGGATGCTGCATTTATCTGTGCTGCCATCTACAGCAGAAGCGAGAAGCCCCCAAAATGCAGTGTGGAGTGCCAGTGCCTAAAGCAAAAGTTACATGAAACATACCCCACAGCACCAATTCTATAAGCTCACACTTGATTAGGAAGAAGGAAAAGCTGGGACACAGGGCCAACTCTCTGGAGAATATTCCTGTTTTTGGTGAAAGCTCTGAGGAGGAGAGTTCCATTTTTTCACCTACAGGACAGCAGAAAGACTGAGCAATAAGCCCTTTGGGTGTAATACGTGTGTAAATATGGTGCAAGAATTCTATAGACAATGCTGACAGTTTCTCCTTGAGGTTGCAATCTTGGTTTGGATTTTTGTCATTTAGTTTTCTTTCTTCACTCTCTCATTTTTTCTGGGAGAGGGTGAGGGTGCCCTATTTAATTAGGCTTTTGCCTTATAAGTTTTTACAAGTTTTTTATTTGAACCCCAGTTTCAACAACTCTCCCCTTTTTGCTCCCTGCCAGGTTCCCTTGTTTCTCTACCCCAAGCCTGACTTGCTCCCGTCACAGGCGTCCTGGAGACAGGGCGTTTCACCTGGGGCACCAATTCCGCCCTCCATTCTCATTGAAAAAGAAGCCAAGGGATTAACTTCATTATTTCAAAGTACTCTGAGTGTATGCCACCGTGGGATTTCATGTGTCAATGACATCAAATGGGGAATAGCTTATCTCTCTTTATTGAATGTTGGTGTTCAATGGTATCTGAAGAATAAACAGTGTTTGAAGGGGAGGAGATAATATACTATCTTTGCATAAATACGTAGAAGAGATCTCAAGGGGAAATTCATTCATTAATTTGTTCATATTATTCCTTCTTCCAAAATAACTTCCTGCAGTTTTCAGTAAGGCTAATGTTTACAATGTTTCTACCCCTCGAGCTTCCTCGGTGAGACCCTTCTACTGGCAGAAGAGAATGAATGGGCACCGCACTCAGAAGGTCTGGGGGAAGAACCCGGAGTAATCAAATTTTTCCTTTCAGTTGGTAATATATTATGTTTCTCCTAATAATGACGTTTTAAATGACCTAACCTTGATTAAATCTGGGACTCCAGACTTGTGAGCCGCCTCTGTCCTGTGGCTTCCTGGATCACGGCCTGGGGACACCTGCCTTTAGTGTGAAGAGAAGCACTGGCAACAGGACTTTCGATAGGTATAAAAGAACAGGCGTCGGGTACTTTAAAAAGGGGAAGATAAAATTCCTATGGACAAGATTAGCCTCTGAGCTCCCTAGCAGTAAGGGTGAGCCAGGAAATCTCAAATATACATTTAAATCAATGAAACCTAAGACTTTAGGGAAAAATTCTACTTTCCCTTTTATTGAATATGATCAAGGAAAAATGCTGTGTAGTCTATCGGTATAGACTACCTACTAGTCTTTGTAATTGATGGCTCTGAATACCCTTTGACTGTCTATAGGCTTTTTGCCCCAGGTGTGAAAAGTTGTCTATTTCCATTAATTTCCAGGGTACGTTCTAGTGTTTTTCTTTTTTTATTGTTGTTCTATTACAGTCGTCCCAATTTTCCCAGTTGTCTCCCCTGCTCTAATGTTTTTCAAACTTCCGTAAACATTAGAATCACCTGAGGAGTCTTAAAAAAATTCAACAGTCTCAGCTGCACCTGAGATTAATTAAATCAGAATCTCTGGAGGTGGGGGAGATGGTAGGAACTAGGCATCAGCATTCTGCTTTTTAAAGTGTCCTAGGAGGTTTTAATGCACAGCCGTGTTTGAGATTCAAGGCTATGGACCAGTGGTTCTCAAACTCTAGCGTGTTACCACAATCACCTGGAGGGTTTGCTAACACGGAGGTTCTGGGGGCTCTGCCCTCGGATTTCTCAGTAACTAGGTTTCAGGTGGGGCTTCAGAGTTTGCAGTTCTGTCAGGTTCCCAGGTGATACAGATGCTAATAGTCTGAGGATCACATTTTGAGACCCATTGTAGCAGAGTTTTCAGGTACGGTTAACGTTCACCAGAGTGGATGGGATGAAAATCTCTAAGCTCTAATGATGACTTTGGGTTAGTTTGGTAAAGCCAGGTGATATAACACGCCCTGGGAAATACTCGTAGAACCATGCCGTTCTGCTACAGTGCCTGTGCTCGACGTTGATTGACAACGTGTTTTGTTTCAGTTGGATTTAACCCAGACCTTGGAGACCCAGCGGTCTATTTCCTATGGGCTAACACAGTTTCATAAATGCAAGTTAAGAAACTTGTCTGTCTGCTGCTTAACGCATGTGTCCTGTGAGGCATCGCGGTGCATTGCGAATGCTGTCTCATTACACTCAGTGTCTGGTGGTTGTAGTGGGTGCTGTGATGCTGGGGAAGTCTTCAGAGGAGTGAAGAATGTCCCTTCTCTAGGAGAGCTGCTGTTTTCCCTTTACCGGGCTTAACAGTGCCTAGCCTGGCGAGGTCTTGTTTCAGTTTACTGCGGCGTTTCTTTTTCTTCTATTATAAGTATTATCTGCACAACTCTCTTAGCTTTACTTGTCCCATTAAAAGGTCATTAGGCTTCCCATTAGCCGCTGCTGTTGACGGTTTCCTGCAGAGGCCTCAGCATGGGCCTCCTCGCCATGAATTTGAGCTGGGGTGGGGGGGTGGGGTGCGGAAACTAGAGAAAGGAGGGAAGTGTGGAACTCCACTAATATCAGCCACCCGACTTCAAAACACAAAAGCTAGGCTGGAACCAAAGTCTCCCTTCTTCAGCAGACCTGGGAGCCAATAAAAGGAATTTGTGTATTTGTTTCTGTGGCTCCGACAGCGTGTTCCACATAATCTTTTTGCTTCTTTTTGTATTTTTTAAATATAGAAATGTAAAAGCAAATCAGTAAATAATAAACAAACAAATACATAAATATAAAAACAAAGGAAGTGTTCAGCTCAGTTTGTCACTTTTTATATCCCCACCTTCTGCCAGTTCTTGACAGCATTCAGTTTGCCGCCTGGTTTTCCTGTATCTCTAGGTCTCTCATTAATTAGACAGCCTCATCAGAGAATTCCCAGTTGGGCCACTGGTCAGGTTGGGTCCCAGAGACAGTGGTACATATTTTTTACTCAATTTTGCCTTTCTTATAAAAGCAGCAACCTTTTGTACTAAATTTCCCACCATGAAGAACATAAGCAGAATAAACATTAAAGTTTAATTTAAACCCAAAACCTAGATGTAGAGGTCTTGCTTGTTGACTGCATATAGTGATTAATATCTATCTTTTAAAAAAATCTATAACTTTAAAGACTGCTTTCATCACTTAAGAATTTCTGACATCCGAAGCCCCTTTAGGTTCATGTACTTCCTCAGGCTGCCAATACCCTCCACTCTTTACCAAGACACTTATCAAGGCTAACCTGTCTCCTCAGTGACCAAAGAAAAATCATCTTCCCAAAGTTTTTAACTTCCTTCTTCTCACATGCCCACCTTTTCTTTTTCACACTTTGGAGGAAAAGAATAAAGGTCCTAATTATAGACGCCAGTTCGTTTATCTGTTCCACTTCACTGTGACTGTGCTCTTCTGATTAGGAGAGACAGTGCTTTCTCTGACTGCGGCTAAGATTTAGCTCTGTGCCCTTTCCAGCCGAAGAAAAGAGTCCTAATTTGTGTTGCATCCATGTAATGAGTCATCGAAGAGACTCCTAATTTACGCCGCATCCACGCCGTTAGTCATCACCACTAAATGTTACGACGTCTCCTGGAGAATCTCCTGGGGCTGTTCCACCTGGCTTGTGGCACAGCTTTGAGCCTATTGTCAAAGCCCCCCCGCAGGACGTGGTTATGCAGCTAGGAACGGGAGTGGCTTCTTCCCCCGGGAGGGGTGGTGGTTCCCTGGCGTCCAGGCCAGGTCCATCCCACTGAACGGAGATCTGCGGGTTGACAGTGAGGCAGCCACTGGAGGGAGCAGATCGTGGCCATGGCTCCGGTATGCTTTGCACTGACAAGCTGTTAAACTCTTGAAGAAAATTACGTATAAACCCCCAAAGAAGCTTTTTAAAATGACCTCCATTTACTAAGCTTCTTGGGATAACAGAGCTCTCCTCTTCCTCTGTGCAGCCGGGACGCTGCCTGGAGTCGTGCGGCAGACAGAGACCTCCAGTACCCCGAGCAGGCCTGCGCTCGCCGAGGACGCCTCGCTGCTCCGAGCTGCCCGCAGTGGTTGCACTCTTGTTTATGCCAATTGCATTCGTTATCATAATTAAATAATTTATTAAACATTCAATAAGTAGATGGGACGTTCATGCAAGAAGAAAGCGTTTCTATGAAAGCTAAGCTTATTTGGAAGGATTTGATAAAACAAGTCGCTAAAAAGAATTGTCATCAAATTAGGGAGGGGTGAAACACCTGCAAAAGATTGGAAAAATGTCGCAGGCATCTAGGAGAGCTCCGTCTCCTCTAAAGAAACTAGGCTCTGCATTATTCAGGACATGGTTTATGCAAGAGAGACAGTAGAGAACTCCAGTCGACAGACTCATAGTCAGAGGAGCAGTCTCGGCTCCACATTAATACATTGGAGAATAGAGATATATTTATAAGCTTAAGTTTCAATACAGTGTTTAAGGAACTTGAACAAATGTCAATCCCTATTGCATTCGCTCTTTATGAAACCCAAGTGAGAACTGGGTGTTCCTGCTCTGTGAGAATTACAGGACGTTGTCCCAAAATTCCATACTTCGCTCTGTGGGTTTTGAGAATTCCTGGGGGGCTTACATATTCATGGTCACCTCTGGCTCTAAACTTCTGGTCCTCTCTATTTCGGTTTTGCGTTATCACTTATCCTTTGTGTATTCTCTCTGTCTCTCTCTCTCTCTCTCTCTCTCTCTCTCTCTTTTCTTTTTTCCTCTCAGAGGCGGATGTAATGGTGGGTGCACCGGGTGTGTGCCCTGAGCCGCGACTTCCGAAGGGCCCTGCAAAACCCCAACTTTACACTTTTTCCTAATGACACCAAGTTTGGCTTCATATGTGTGATACATATATTACATTCAAATTTTATTGGAACTAAAACATTAATAGTACATAATATTTTTTATTTATTTAAAAATATAGTTAATGTGTATTTTTATTTTCCCTGTCTCTTTTTCTTAAGGGACCCAATATTTTCTTCTGCACCCGGGGCCTCAATTGACCATAATCTGCCTCTGTTCCTCTGTGTCTTAGACCTGGCTGTGAAACTCGTTTCCTTAATTTCTCTAAAAAAAACCCCAAACCTGACTGACATAACGCATTTACATGGATAGTAGACTTGACTGAAGTGGAGGAAAGGGAGGGTGGGGCAAGGTTTTATATCTCAGGAATAAAAAGTTCAAATTGGAAACCAGGTATCTTTGTACTTAAAATGTCCTAAGGTTACCCTGTAACTGGGGGTTTGGGCGTTAACCCCACACAGTGTCCAAGACACACATTATTTGCCTAGTTTCTTGCAACTCTACTCATTTCTCTTCTTTCTCTTGGCTCTCCTCTCCATTCCTATTTATGTGAAATGCATAGCAGCTTGGCCTACACTTGGCTTCCCCATTTCCTGCTAACCCTTGCTCTTGGATGGGGTCTCACCTCCCTCCCATTCTGCCTCCTCTCAGATAGCTTATATGTAGTAGTAAACATATCTCAATTAGTGGCCACATCCTAAGAACTGGAACATCTTTGAAAGTGAAACTGGGAGATATTAATTTCTTAGGACAAAAGGAAAAAAAAATTGGGGTTTTACTTGGCAAACCAGGATATGCTATTTATCAACGTATTTTTCTAACCACAGATAGTTTTCTCCTTAGGAGACATCAGGTATTAACATATAAAACAGTTTTCATTCCATTATGTCTATATCTTTGAGGGGGAACCCCAACATACTGGAATTTATTTATAAAAAATTGTGTGTTTATTCTTACATATTTATACTTCAGTCACCTTCAAAGTACTCTCCATTTGATGCAATCCGCCTATCAAGATGTTTTTTTCCACTGCTCAAAACAGTTTTTGAACTCATTGATTTTGATACCTTTTAGTGCTTCTGCCGTTTTTGTTTCACGTCTTCCACATCGGCAAAACGTTTCCCTTTGAGGATGTTTTTCATCTGGGGAAACCAAAAAAAGGCACTTGGTGGGACCCAGGGGTCATGCTGTGTTTTGGTCAAAAACTACTGAACGCTCAGCATAGTGTGGGAAGCTGTGCTCATAATCACCTGTCATGAAACAGGCAAACGTGTTCAGAGTCTTCATTAAAAAAAAAAAAATTCACCGAAGCCAAACGCAGCCTCCCACGACAATGCCCGCTGGTACACTGATACAGACAGGTTCCTAGAACACTCACCTAGTGGCAGAAGCCTGCACTACAAGGGGCCTGCCCTCCAGAAGATAACTCCATTTTGTGTGTGTGTGTGTGTCCCCTCATACTCTCCAAAGTTGATCACTCGAATAGCCAGCTCTGTTCTTAATTAGGGCTGTGTGTTATTCACTGAAGCAAAGTATGCCTGGCCATCACCATTACTGTTCTGTGTAGCTCACCCTGTCCCAAGCTCAGTTTTTCCATCTATGCAACAGAGAATACTGTTGCCTGCCAAGGGACTCAAAATGAAAAACATAGCCAACAAACATTTTGTAGGGGATTAAGCTATAGAAATATAAGGTTTATTGTAATCATTGTTACTATGTATATTTTTAATGAAATTAAGAGTGAAACGTTCCAGGGGAGTGGTGAACGATAGCATGCTACGTCAGCCTGATAGCTTTTTTGGGTTTGAGCCTCCTTGCGTCCCTGCCCTGGATTCTTGCTCCCTGACTCTAAACCCAGTCCTGTGAAGTAACTGTACCGGCAGCCATGAATCCTGACCTTCGTCCCCCTTCCTGTCTCAGACCTCTATTCGGCAAATTCATCCAGTCACCCTGAACTGTCCGTCCTTGAGTCAGGTTATTGTGAAGCAGATAAATGAGAACTAAATTGAAGCCATCAGACTCATTTTCTTTACTCACTTATTCCCGGATGCGGAAGTTAATGGGCTTGGATTGGCTGCTAACTCCCAGTTTCATCCAAGACCATTTTCCCTAAGGACATGAACTGTAATGTATTGACTGGAGGGAGGCCGGAGGCATTTTGGGCCTGGGTTTGTACTTGGGCCTAAGAACATTGCTGGAGCTAAAATCCTAGCCTCCCACCTGAGTTTGTCAAATTGAAGAGGAACACTGTGACTTTAGATTCAGAAGCCACAAAATGAGCAGTTAAAAAAATGTCTCGCCTTATTACAAAGAGATAGGCAGCTTTTTCCTTTCTCTGAACATAGGAATATGGGCCCATTTTATATGTGCTGAGCTCTGCCTATGTTGGGGGATATGTCTGTTTAGTTCTTCATTGTCTCCTGCGACCAGTGATGGCCACTTAGATTTGTCTATCCCTGCTCCTTCCACTTCCTCTGCTCCTGTCTTGAATCCATTCCGTGCCAGCTTTTTACCTCCCTGCTCCAACCAAGCTACTCCTAGGGTAACCACCAGTGCTCACCCCATTGCTAAAAACAGAGGCCAAGTCTCAGCCCCTGTTCTAACTGCTCCGTCACAGCACTGAACATGTTGGATTACACCCTTTTACTTGAAACAATTTCTTCCCTTGGTTTCCAGGACAGCACACTCTCTGGTTTCCTCATGTGTCAGGGGTCATTGGCTGCTCCATCTCAGTCCCTTCGATTGGTGCATGTGGCTCTTCCTGACCTCTAAGCACTGGGTTTTCCAGGGTTTGGTCCTTGGGTGTCTTCCTTGTTCCGCCTACACTCATGTCCAACCAGACTCATGGATTTAAATACTTTCTGTCAGCTGAAGATTCCCAAATTCATATCTCTGGCCCAAAACTCCCCAATGGACTTGAAACCTGCACAGTCATGTGCTTAACTATCCTCTTTCATTTGTAATAGGCATGTTGAAAATTTAATATGTCTCCTACTGAACTTCTGCTTTTCCCTGAACATGTTCTCCTTGCCTTTCCTTACCAGTCAAGGGCAACTCCTCTCTTTTAGTTGCCCAAACCCTTGAAATCATCTTTAACTTAACCTTTTTAGCTTGTATCCTCCTTTCAGTGCATCAGAAGAGCTTATTGGTCTTATCTTCAAAATACCTGAAAATCCAGGATTCCGATCACATCTTATAACCTCTCCTGCCATCGCCCTGATTCTGAATACGGCCCTCTGTCACCCGGGTCGTGGCAGCATTCGCGCTGCTTCTCCGCCCTGGCCCTCCACAGCCCGAGCTTCAGCACAGCAGGTGGAGCGAGCCTTTGACAACTAAAGTCTGGTATGTTACTCCTCTGCTCAAGCACAGTTCACTCAGTCCCTATAAAGGCCCGCAAGGCTTGTCACCTTGTTTCGGAGCTAGTGTCCTAGTAGCCTGCTCCTCTCTCGCTGTGTGTTGTCACTGCCCACCTTGGCTCCTGATACTCCAGTCACATTCTTGCCTCGTGAGATCTTCTCCTGCGGTTCTCCTTGCCTGAAACTTTCGCTCTCCAGATATATGCATGGATAATTCATTCACTCCTTAGGGTCTTTGCTCAAATGTCATCTTCTAAGTGAGGCCTTCCCTGAGCATCCTATTTAAAATTGGAAATCCTATTCACCTCAGAGCTTTCTACTCCTATTCCTGCTATATTATAGAAGTTACTATAAATTAAACAGAGTAAGAAAAGACAGTGGTCTTAAGAATAAATTTTGGAGGCTCTGAGTTTATTAAAAAGTATCAGATAGGATTTTTTCTTTTTAAAAGACTTTTTTTTTTTTTTCAATCCTCACCGGAGGATATATTTATTGATTTTAGAGGGAGAAGAAGGGGGAAAGGTGGGGGAGGAGAGAGAGAAACATCTATGTGAGAGAGAAACCAGTTGCCTTCCATATGTGCCCCGACCGGGGATTGAACTTGCAACCTTAGGTATGTGCCCTGATCGGGAATCAGATCCGCAACCTTGGTGTACAAGGACGATGCTCCAACCAAGCCACCCGACCAGGGCCTCCAGGTAGGATTTTTATTCTTGAAGGTAATGTTTTCAATGTCTTACGCTGTTCACTAAGTATGTAGTAAATCACACCTAACTTTTCTCTTTAAACATACAGCTTTAAAGAGCAGTGCTTGTTTTACTTGAATGATGGATCTCACATACCTGTCTCTGCTCGAACTGACCTTTTGTCACTACATTCTAGAATCTTTGAATACTTCCTATGGACATGGCATTGTGCCTGCCCACCTCCAGCTTGCTATGTTGGAAATTAATTATATTTGTCTCACTGTGTTTTTAAGACCTTATATTTTAATGATATGATAAATTTATTCTAGCATTATGTTCTCTCCTAAGGATGTAAATGTAACCCTATTGAACTCTCAGTCACTGGGAGCCACAGGTAGTGGCAACCACATACTGAACAGGCTCAGGTGGCAGCAGCAGGGTCATGGAAGGCAAGTTAAGGGAAGCCTGAACTATAGAAGCTGTCAAGTGGAATTTGCCTCGAGTTCTTGGATTGAAGAAAAGGGTTCAGTGCCCATCCTTTCCCTGTTTTGATAGTTGTGCAAGCCAACTGTCTTCTTTTGTCTAGACCAACACCCCAAACCACATTTCAACCTATTAAAAAGTGATAACATATTCTTTAACTATCTCTTACCCTGCTTGCAAATGTGGCATATTTAAAATACATTTGAAATACAAGTGAATTATTCATTTGCTAAAGAACAGACTTATACAAAAATAGTTCAGGATAAAAAGCAGCATATGAAATTATCTGATTGTCACCTACTTACATTCTAACAACCATATGTAGTCTCCCATTCACATTCGATATTTTCAGTCCTCAGGCTGAAAGGTCTCAAACAGCCTTTGAGATTTGAGAATTCTGAGGCCTTTGATTAAATCCATGCCTCCTGGTGATCCAACTGCTGGTGATGCCATATCAGGAAACTTCAGGAGAAGAACTTTGTGTGTTTAGACAGCCAACACTTCTGAAATTTTTACAAAGTGCAAATTTAATTATTTAGATTTTTCAAACGAAAGACCAAGATGTGTGCTTTAATACAGCTCTCTCTCTCATTCTTTCTGTCTCTGTCTGTGTCCCCCTCTGTCTGTCTCTCTCCAATTATCTAGCCTTCTGTTTGGAATATTGCCTTAGATGCTTCATTAGTTTAACCAGTGTTAGAGAACATGTAATGAATTAGGCAGTCAGTCAAAATTAGAGTGTTTTGAATGGAAACACTCATTTTCTCTGCTGTAGAATCAGAGTCAAAGTTTAAAGTAACCGTAAAGTTCAACCTAGACTAGTGATTCTCAACTGCACTTGCACATTAGAATTATCTGGAGGGCGTTTTAAAATATTGATGTCTTAGGCCAATTGAAACCAGCTTTCTGGGGATTGTGCTTGGGTATCTGCATTAAAACAAAAACAAGAACAAAACCCTAACTGATTTTAATATGCAGCCAGGATTGAGAGCCATGATCGAGGAGATTGATACTCAGATCTCCTCTGCATCATCATCACTGCCCCAGCTTTGGCTGGCCTCTGTCAGATACCTCCAGGGAAGAAGTGCTCCCTCTCTAAAGAAGAGCTCTGTAGGAAGCTCTTCCTTACATTAACATAAAGGTGATTTCCTTATACCTCCTACCTGTTGTTCCCAGCTCTGTTATTTGGGACCACACAGAACAAATCTCAGTTTTCTAGGAGGCAGTTCTTTGAAAATTTGAAGGCAATTATTGGTCATTCACCTTTTTAAACAAATATTTATTAAATAACTAATTATTATAGGCCCAGACCTGCCCTGAGTTAATAACATAAAAACAGTATGATCATTGCACACATGATGCTTACAGTCTGGTAGGAAGATGGAGAAACCAGTGACCCTGGTATAGGTCAACCATGCTTTGTTACTTTCCTGTCTCCCTGCCCTACTAACGCCCCATCTTACTCTTCTGTAAGCAGAATATCCTCAGTTTCTTCGACTTGCCTCCATATGACATTGTTTTGATGGCTGCTGTCTACTGAGGTTTAAACTTACCTCAGGTTGTCAGCCTCCTAGGGTGGATTACAGATGTCAGATGTGTGGTCTGAATATACTGAGGAGAGAGAGGGACTGCCATCTGCTGTCTTATACTTCTAGATAATACACTCTTGGTTTATCATGAAGTTGCAGACAATTAAGGCCATTTGGGCTTCTTCATATAGCCAGGGCCCCTTGTAATGAACACATCTCTCCTTTGGGTGGACAGGGGGGCAGGGAATGGAAGGCTGATGGTGTCAAAGCCGGGGATGGAGGAGTTTAACTTCTATCTCTCTCTTATCTACCTTCTCCCTTGGCTTAGTCATGGCTCCCTAAAGTCACATGTGAACATTCCGATGATTGACCACTTAAGTCCGTGGTCCTAAAAAGCCATGGATGGGCTTGTCCAGAGGTGGGCACATTTGCCAAGTGAACTGGACCTAAAAGTGAGCTGGGGAGCAACAGTTTGGTAGAACTTTCTGTCACCAGATTGTCATCTATCTGCTAATTGATACTGAAGAAAGTAGTTTTTCTAGTGGTCACTTATTCGTGGGAACCAGTCAATTCCATTTTTTTTTTCAGCTCTCTTTTTTTCTGCGCTCTAAGCTAGATAGTAGGATACATATATTGATTTCTAGTGTCACCTTATGGTTTTATGAAAACTCAAATAAGTGACCCCTGATCTTTATCTTACTCATTGTTTACACATTTTAGGGTGTCAGTGTCATTACAGACAAGTACAAACCCTCATCAATGACATTTTCGTGTTTGCCTCATACCACTCTCCCTTTATATGCCTCATACCACTCTCCCTTTATGTTTGCCAGTTAGCATCTCAAGAAGGAATGTTGCTATATATTTGGATTTTTGCACTTATATTTAATGTAATAGTTCACAGATATTTATAACACAATATATTCTGCTCTGCTGACATAAAAATGGGTTCACTGAGGATAGATCAAAGGCCCTAACATCACCATCAGGACCAGTAAACATGCATTGAGGGTGTTAGGCATAATCAGTTCAGATTAAAACTGATTTGGACTCTAATCTGGGGAAGATTTGGGCAAAGCTCCTTCATTGTTGGTGACTTCTTTAATATCTCTTAATAAGAACAAAATGTCACCATCCATAAGGCTATAGGAAAGCATGGTGAACAACCACTGCTGACTACATAATGTGTGCCAGGTTGGCAAGTAATCGGTAGATGCTCCTGAACAGAGTGAAAGTAGAACTCAAAGTGAAAGTCTGAGGAATTTTACTTTGTATTTTATTTTGCCATCCCAAGAGCCCCTCATCTGCCCACTGCTGGGCACAATGACTGAATCAAGATGCTGGAATTATGTTTGCAGATGTACATGGGGGAGGTGCTTGGAAATGGCCTTTTATCTACATTCCTGATCCTCTTACCCATTCTTCATGATAGAGTTTGAAGTGCTCAGCTTTTGAGGAGCAAACTTGTGTCAATACCAGTGCCCTGTTCAGCCCTCACCATCCATGTCGTCACTGCAGCATTTGACTTCCTCGACAATTTAAACCTGGAAAATCCGCCCTTGGTGCTCTCTGTTTCATGACACTGTCCTGGTTGGTCATATCTTTTCTTCTTTCATTGCCCTCCCACCCTCTAACCATGGACATCCCTTGAGAGGCTCACTCTTTGGTTCTCTAATATCCTTTACATGTACTTTTCCATTTGGATTTCTCAGGATTTAACTACCACATATAATTATATGTTCCAAGTCTTCATTTTCAGCCTTAGAGCACAATGTACATTATCAATTATCTGTTAAAGCCAATGTCATTATAATTTTTAGTATCTTTACTTAAGTCTAACTGCTTTTGGTGATGTCAGCCAGTGTCAACACTTCATTTTGTTTTTTGTTTTTCCTGATTTCATGTTTCTTCAATGGCACTTTCATTTTCTTACTCATCCAAGTATGTTGGCTTTATTTCCTGCCTCCCTGCCGCCCCTGACCCCAAACACAGTATCTACTAAACAAGGTTTGCCTGGAAAAAGACTAACCATTACTAATATAAGGAGAATAGCTTGCTTGAAATCAACATAACCCAGCAGCCAAGGACAGTGGACTGGAATGTGCAGGCGTGAACAATGACGACTTCACTGTACTAGTCAGTGGGGGTGGTAGATGCTGTTGAGTATGTGTACTATGCAGTCATCGCATTCAAAAGGACTGAGTGAGTAGAGCAACAAATCTGCGTCAAATTTTGTGTTAAGCTTGAACATTGCTCTGTGGAAAGTATTCAGGTGATTCAGAAGGCCACAACTATGGGCCACTGGTGATTGGCAACTTTGTCATGACAACACGCCCACTCATGCATCGTGTCTCTGCAGAGTTTTATGGTGAACCATCCAATCACCCAGCCCTCCCTACAATCCAGATTTGGTGCCCTGTGACTTCTGGCTTGTCCCCAAACTAAAATCACCTTTGAAAGGGAAGAGATTTCAGATCGTTGATGAAATTCAAGAAAACACAGTGGAGCAGCTGATGGTCATTGGAGGAACAGTGTGAGGTCCTCCTCACACAGTCAAAGTCAAAGGTGACTTTGAAGGAGACTGAAGCGTCATTGTCCTATGTATAATGTTTCTTATATCTTGTATCTTTTTCAATAAAAATCTCTATTTTTCATATTACATGGCTGGATACCTTCTGGACAGACCTCATATTTCAGACACTGTTGTTCTACATACTTGGTAGATTATGGACTAAAAGATATGGTCCTACCTTAGTGGAGTTTGGATTCCATCGGGAGAGTTAGACATTAATCATACACTCGCCAAAATATACCTTATTCCATGCATAACAAGAGCAACAGAGGAACAGCATAAGGAGTGTGAGAACCTGACATAGACTGGGGGGGTGAGGAAGTTCTTTTCTGCAGAACTGATGCTTGACCTGAGCTCTGGATGAAGAGCCAGGGCTGGAAAGGAGCACCCAGGCATAAAAAACAGCATCCCTTAAAGTCTTGGGCCCGCGGGCGGCTGTGGGAGGAAACTGGGCTAATCAAAGCAACAAAGAAAGCAATGTAGGTGGGAAAGTGACCTGGGAGGGAGAGTAGCAAGAGATGAGGCTGAATCAGATCGTGACGAGCCTTGATGTCATATTAGGGACTTCGATCTTTGTCCTAAGAATTATTGCAGCATACTAAGTGAAGGAATAACATGATCAGATTTGTATTTTTTGATGACCATGGTCTGTGAGGAAGGGAGTGGACTGAGAGGGAATGCACAAAGAGGGACATATGGACCCTCGCCCGGAGGCTGCTGCGATAGTGCAGAAAAGAAAAAGGGTGGTGGTTATGCAGAGGGAGACAAAATGCTGGCCCTGGGACACAAACCCAAGCCTCAGAATCGCTGTGTCTGAGTGCTTCGTAATTAACTCGATGTGTTTAACCAACACATTCCATTAAATTTTCCTGTATAGTATCTTTTGCATGTGATTTCCTTCCATTCCTGTTTTTGCCACTTAATTCCAGAGCTGTGAACCCATGACTAAATTACAGCCATCTCCTCTTAGGGTTCACTCTCTGAGAGCTGCTACTCCTCAGTGTCCCACCTTACCCTGGGTCTCAGAGGTCCCAGTGACTTATCCTTACTCCAGGATCTGCAGCAACAGTGCTGAGACTCGCTTCTACTGGGACAGGACAGTAGGAATTTGTGTGTCTTATCAAACCAGGGTTCCAAACAGGACTAAATTCCCTCATCTGGAGCACTTTGAAAATGTACGGATTCCTCGGCTCAGCGCCCGGAGGTTTTGATTCGGCAGTTTGGGCCCGGGGCCCGGGAACCTGTATTTTATGAAGCCCTGGTTTCTGAGGACCAGGCAGGTTTTCTTTGCTCTGAGGCACCAGTCTGTGCATTTCACTTTGTCCTGAAGAGGACAACTGTGTTTTGTGCTATCTACCCAGACTCCTTCCTCCCTCAACTAAAACAACCTTTCTCACTTAAATCTTTACTTGACTTTAGCTCTGTTTTGTGGTTTTTCTTCCCGCTGTGGAATCTCTGATGTCTTCTCAGGAGGTGCAACCACCTATGAAGGGATGTGCCACGCCGCAGAGGACTGCTCCCTGGATGGCTGAGTGACAGGGGGGATTTCTTGAGATTCATTAGAAAGCAAACTCTGTATTTGCGAAGATGAGGTGTTTCATAAGAGCAAGGGAGGGAAGTCAGCAGCAACAAAATAATCTCTTTGAGAAGGCAGCCCAGTTTCATGTATCTATCAATTAGATTTGCTTCCTTTTGGTCTTTAGATAAAAAGTTTTGAAGTAAACATGACTGCGGTGCATCTGTTTTAATGCTTCTAATCTTCTGACTACTAGAGCAAAAAATTAATATCTTCCTTTCTCGGTAACAGTAAAAACTTAGATACCAGTGGAAGGAGGGAAATGAACAGCGGCGGTTTATCTCTGGGTGGGGGACTTGCATGGCGCAGGTGTGTATGCAGCCACATACGTATGTGATTAGCATCAATTTCATATTTTTTGAAACTGAAGCAATAGATCATGTTAGATATGTAAAAAAATATCAAAATTGGATCCCTGACCTACTGTACTTAACTTTCTAGGAAAAGTACATTATCAGATATCCATGAGCCAAAGAAATAACATGAAGGGAAGTTTACTCTGTGTCCAAATATGGATTTATTACTTTTTAATCTTCTCTAATGTTTATTCTTCGAATCACAGGTCTTTTCAGATGTCCCTTAATTTCATCTATAGTCAGTATACTGACGAGGGCTTGCTGCGCGGGGAAGGTAGTGAGAGGGTCTGTATTTGCATTTCCTACAATTGAATCACTGAAACCCAGATGAAGGGGGGGAACACGGATGAGTTCTGAATTTAAATTGTAGTGTGTGTGTGTGTGTGTGTTGAAATGGGGGAGGAGGTGCAACAGGAAGGAGGCGGGAGAATGACTTGCTTCCACTCCAAGCACAGAGGAAGATAATTCACCGAAGATTAAAGAATGTAAAACGCTCTTCCCGTTTGCCTCACTTGTGGCATCTTTGAATGTGTTGGGCAGCAGCGGGCCATGTCAGGCCACCTGTGCGGTCAGCAAATTGCTCCTGGTATTCAAAAGACTCCTTTATTAATCTCCTCAAGGAGCCTTTTCGAATATTGGATGCTTGCTTTGGGATGTCCACTGTATTTTTATGTTGCTCAATGCAGTATTATATTTTCTTTTGTAATGAGGATTCTCTTTATCCCCACAATCGACAAAAAGCTCCTTCCTTATGGAAGACTGTCTTCCTTACTTCCTCTCATTCAGAGTGCCTTGTTCAATGGTAGACAGAGTCTGTAAGGTGCAAGGTTCCGGGGCACCAGTTCTTGTGCTGCAAGGAGAGATAAATGTGGGATAGATTGTGAGTGGTGCCCCCTGAAGTTGTACAACCTGGTAGTAAACACTCAATAAAAAAATAAATAAAACTTAATGAATAAGCAACTGAGTGATTGAATGAATGCCTTTTTTTTTTTTTTTCCATTTTGCAGAGAGACAGTTTAGTGTAGTTTATGTTGAGTCCAGATGAAATAGAAATATGTAGACTCTGGATTAAGAGGGACTTGGGTTTAGCCCTGGCTCCCTCATTTACTTACTATGTGACTTGGCCAAATTCTTTGAACCTCAGTTTCCCTATCTGTGAAAGAGGTAGAATAATACCTACCTTGTACAGTTATAAAGAGAGTTATATGTAATATATACAGAAAATACCTAATACAGTCTCTGGCATAGATACTGAATATTAATAATGTTAATTATGGTTTTATGTTTTTCAATCCAACTTTAGCTAAATTACCATCAGTGCGTGGAGAAAGTAGAGCATGAACATAGGACTGGGCTAAACCCTGTATCTACTAAAGGCAGGGCTTGCGTCTGTTATTCACGTGTAGTTCCCAGTGTGTGCCTATCATAGGGATAAACATTGTGTGAATTATCATATCAGTTACTAGCATGAGCTTGCAATATATTTCTTTGTTGAAACATTAAACAGTAAGTTGAGAGCTACTGCTTCTACATCATGCAACGTGAAGGATGTGCATTGGGTCATACACTGGCCTTCGCCTACGGCTATGCAACCGATTAGGAGGAAGGCTCAGTGGGGTTCTGATACCAAAGCGTGAGGGTGCCAGACCACGTGGTTGAGCGGACAGGCCTCAGTTCCTCTTCCAGCTTCTGTTGATCCTCTATCATGTTCCGCTTCCTTTTCTACTGTAATAAATTTCTTATCAAGCCTGCAGCCTGCCTTGCAGAACTTCTCGAACTTATTCCTTTTTAGTATTATTGCCTCCTTCTTGCTGCTTTTTTACATTATTTGTGCCTTTGCTCTTTCCATGAATTTATTAACTGAATTAGCACATTTCCAATGTTTGTTCACATTTAATGAGGTATTGGTATTTTGATGGCAGAAATGAAGAAGTGAGACCCATGGGTGAGAATTTTATTGAACTTCAATGTATTTTATTTTTCAAGATGTTTGACTCACCAAGTCATAATCTATTGTGCAAAACAAAGTAATATATGTACCTACTACAGTATCTGATATTTTAATGGCTGAAAATATAACTCAGTTAAGGAAAGTTCTTTAGACAAAGTTAGACTATACCCAAAGGGCTCAACTTTTTTTTTAAAGAAAATGAAGAAAAAGTTTTATCAGCCACAAAAGACTTCAGATGTATTAAGAAATTATTAGAAATACAAAATTAAATTGGAAATGCCTCTGGATTAATTGGATTAAATATTCTTAGTCAAGGCTCTTTTCATGCAAATAACAGAAAGCTACCCAAACTGGTTGGGGCAGGAAGGGAGTTTATTATAAGGGCACATGGGTGTCTGGGAGTTCCCAAGAGTAGACATGGGACTGTAGCCTGGAGCTAGGAGCATGTCAGAACCTAGGCACCTGACACGTTTCAGCCTCCAGCTTTCTCTCTCGTTGATTTGTTATTTGTGCTTCCTTCTGTCCAGCTGAAGTTCATTGTCCCCAAAGGGCTGAGGCCCAAAGGGCAGACTCACCTCCCTGAGTCAAGCGAAGAGCTCACCCTACCCAGCATCTCTGCATCCCGGGTCCAGGTTCCTAGGAGAAAGAAATGTGATTGGCCCAGGTTGTAGGAGTCCTGTAGTGAATACCTGGCTGCCTAGGGAACTGAATTGGGTGGGATGGGATGGGTGGGAGGAGAGAAGCTCTCAATGAAGAAGCTCTCAGTGAAGTGGGTTTACAGGACAAGCATTGTCTACTACACACTTTGTCTTGCTTGATCCTTTTACAGAAAGCCAGTTTGATGTGGGCACAAAACAGTTGTAACTGAAGCATCTTGTGACATTTGGTTACTGTTAAAAGGCTGAAACTATACATGCATGCCAAAGTGACCTATTAAAGACACTTTCCTTAGAAATTAAACCCTAATAATTTTTATCGGAAATAAGTAGGCAATTTGTGAGGTTGCATATGTTTTATCTTATATTTAACTTGCTTTATCTTATACTTATTTTACTTATTGGCTATGGAGTAGATTGTGTTTAGTCATCCTCATAAGCTCGTTACAATGGTAGCCTTTATTTAATTACTGAGATATGTATTATTTCATTGGTATTTTCCTTTTCTCATCTTTATTCCCTCCTTTGTTCCATTTTCTCCTCTACTTCACTCTATCTTATGCTTTCTATTCTCCCCCCCCGCCCCCCCCTTTTTTTTATCACTCTCTTTCTCCTGAGGACTGAAAAGATGTGCGTGGGTGTTGTTGCAAGTGGGAGAGAGGAAAAATTGAGCAATGACAGGTTGAAAGTAGCAAAGTTATTTTAGTAACTCACTGTCTTGGGAGGATACATATTGATGTATAATTTATACACAAATGCAAATAGTCATGTAAATTGGGTGCATATTTTAGCTCTTAGAAAATGACTGCCCACACTCTGCTGTGCAGACCTTCTTGTGCTTTGGCTTCAGATGGTTGCACTGGAGTCGCTAGGAGTCAGAGCTAAGAGGATCTGGTAAAATTTAGATGAAACCTGAGGCCTTTATATTTCCATAAAATGACCAAGGCATGTGACAGGGATGGTAGGAGAGTAGAGAGAAGAATAAATAAAACAGTAAGATCTGCAAGAAGATGGTGGGGTTGACGGGGGGTGGGGGGAGGGCAAGCCAGGAAGGAGGAGGAGGCAGACAGGCGGGGCTGCTGAACCGCGGCAGTGTGAGGCAGAGTCCTGGCGGGCACTCACTTGGTCAGGAGAGGGGCCGCTGCTGGCACATGCAGCGTCTGTGGGATTCGGGAAAGCACAGGCCTTGCCCTTACCGTGGCTGCAGAGGAGTGCCCTCCTCCACTGGGCTGGGCACACTGTGCAGGACAAACCTAGGTGACGTTATGCAGCATTCCTGAGGGGTAAGAGACGTGAGAATTGGAGAGCCAGGGTGCAAATCTAAGGTTTGCAAAGAGCCCTTTCCTAGCTCGTGACCCCTATGTGAGGCCCCATGACAATGCTGCCAGAGTTGTGAGGGCGAGAGGTAAACTTTGGGGTGTCATTGCTTGGAGACCCCAGGGCAGGGAGAGTCCACGGGAGACTAATCAGAGGAGATAAGGGCTAGAGTTCAGGTCATGCCTCCAAGGGAGGGTGAAATAGGACAATGGGTGGCTATTGACAGAAGGTAGCCTCGAGGTGGAGAAGGCAAGAGACACCTATTTCATTAACTGCATTAGGTGCTGTTGGGTGACAAACTTCAACTGCTAGGGGAGGACCTCCTAGCTCCATTTCACCCCTGGGTGGAGGAGGAAGGACACTTAGATGGGTTGATATCAGCTGCTGTGTAAGGCAATTACTTGGATAGTAAGTAGTAGAGACGGGATTTGAATTTAGGCCCGTCTGGTTGCCAAGCCTGCATGCTGTATGTCCTACCTTGCCACCTGTATCACCTCCCCTTCCTCCCGAAGGGCAACGAGGGTGACCTCCAGTTCTCGGCCAATATGCTGCACAACTGTTACAAGCACGCAGCTGCTGTTCCTAGAGCAGCCATGGAGAAGGGAAGTTATTGCAGCAAATGTTAGGACTTAGAATTTGTCGTAGGAGACAAGGCCCATGCATCTGGTCTTCAGATTTTCTGAAACAACAATTGTGTGTGATACATGGTCTAACAAAAGAATTTTATTACGATGTGAGATCAGACTGGGTGACATAGATAAGAGATGAAATATCCCAAATTTCAGGGACTCTGCAGGTTTGGGGAGCAACAGAAGAGAGTGTTTGAAATAAAAATTGTCCTGGAAATTTCAGGATGTAAGTTTGTGCTGCCTGTGGAAAGCTGCATCACTGTGAGGCTTACGGCCTCTAACAGGCCCTAAGGGGCAACCAAGGGCGCGTTAGGCTTGGTAGCACATTTTTGCCCTAAAATACATGCCTTTTGCTTTAACATACACATGGTAGGGAACTACCTCAAGCAGTTGTGATACAACAGTGACTCAGGAGTCTACAAAGAAGGGAGCTGGCAGTTGGAAGATTTAGACGCAGGGATCTTTGAGGGACCAATTACAGCAAAGACGTGTGAGGGAGACAGGGAGCAACTCGGTGGTAAAAACAGACAGAGCCATAAAGAGAAAAAACAAGGTGGTGAACTACACATAAAAGAAATTAAATTCTTTTTCCTCCTGACAATCTGATAAAGGGCTTTTGTGAATGGCATGGGCTTGCTTGAAATTGGTATTTGAATGTGCAGCGTTCTACCTCCCCTGTGTCCCTGAAACTCGTGGCTTCTACATGGGAAGCTAATTCCATCCATTCTCTTCCAAGGCCTAGTTTACACATCTCCTCCTCCCTGAAACCTTTGTCCATTCACTCCTTGGAACTTCCACCACAGCAGAGTAGATCACTCAACAACGTAACAATGTAACAATATAAGGGGGCTCCGAGCCAGACATTGACTGTAAAACAGCAGTAAAGCCACGCCCAGTCTCTGCTCTCCTGAAACTTTCCCCTTGGCGCCACTGCCAAACCTTCTTAAAGATACGCGCCGCTGTTATTTAAAATACATGCACATTGTTTTAAAATTATTTATGTGTTTCTGTCCCCTCTTAGACTGTGAGTCCTTGAGGGCAAGTAATATGTCTTAATCAAGTTTTTATCTTCAGCACTTACCAGGGTGTCTGGAATATAATAGTAACTGAACAGGCACATGTATAATGAATGAACGCTCTTTGTATTTTTACCTTTTATAAATTTGCAGACTTTGAGCATGTTCTCATTCATCTTTCATCTTCCAACGATTCCATTTTCATAAAGAAGAGCCTCTCAGGAGAATTTGGTCCCCTTTACAGACATTTTTTCAGATCTAATATCTATCGTAAGGAGATCAACAAAAACTGGGGCAGAATGATTGTGGTGACATTAAAATGAATTTGTTTTATTTTACATGGCCATTTTCTGAAACTTTAGGTTTACAAAAATATGCATTATTGGAGATCGCTTAATTTTTCATCATAGGTTCCTTCATCTAGCAAGTTCTAGCACATTTGAAATATGATTCAGTTTACAGAACATTGATTTACAAATAGCTTTATCAGCAATTTATCTATTGTTTAAAATATGCAACAGCAATATATGGGAGCAGAATGAATGATAAGTTAATTAAGAACAGGGAACATAAAACTTTAATCAATAGACATAACAAATAAAATGTACTTCAAACTTATATTATGGCAGGTAAGTGGCAGAGAGAGGGACAGATGGAAATGGATGGGCCTGTGAGGTGAAGGGATGGGAGGAAGAGGTTTAAAGGGAGAAAGGAAAGATGAAGAGAAGGGATAACAGGGAATGAGAGAGGGCAGGAGTGGGGTAAAACAGAGGCATGAGAGGGAGAGAGAAGAAGAATTGAGGGAGGAGGAGTAGAGAAGTCCCACAAGGATCAGCAAGAGAGATGAGGGGCAGAGAGAGTTGGGGGCATTGACACAGAGGTAGGCAAACGGATGCGGGCAGACAAAAAGGGGACAGAGAGGCAGAAGGGGGACAGCATGGGGCTAAGTGTGTGTCCACTTGTTTGGCAAAGCCCTACGTTTGCAGAGTCATCTTGGAACTAATATGGCACTGATAGAATTAATTAATTCCTTGAGTCATTCATCCATTTGGCGGACCCTGATGAACCCAGTGCGGGGCATTGCTCTAGGTGTGGTTAACAGAAGGATAGCTTTGGCAATGAGATTGCCCTCCAGTTCCTCCGATTTCACAGGCATAGCCGTAGGATTTGGGTCTGCACTTGCAGTAGGTGCCTCGTCACAGGCCATCTCTTGTACTCTGGGTCTGCCTGGGAGTTTCCTTTAAGGTCCTTTGAAACCCTCAGTCTCCGTGACTCTAATCTCTTGGGCTGGACCATTCAGTTGTAGCTTCACCGTGGACCCAGAACTAAAAAAAAAATGGACCTACAGGGGTCACCAAATGAAAAGTCTCTTTAATTCTTGCTGTTTTCTGCTTCCAAGATTTATATGTGTGTGTGTGTGTGTGTGTGTGTGTGTGCACGTACACACAGGTGTGCATGCAGATTGTGCCCTAGAAGCTGTGGTTTTTATTGGCCACTCTCCCAAGTGCTTCCTCTCGCTATAAGCAGACTGCTGAGAATACCCAGCTTTCGTTGAGTCCCCCATCATGGGAGGTTGTGATGATCTTGGTAGGAATACCAATCAAGTACCAGTGCTGGGATTGGGTCATAAGGACTAGGGCATGGTCAGGCACGGAAGTTACCCAGAGAAGACATAAGTAGATGGACCCAGGGAGAGACTTATTGGAGAAAGGGGATTAAAGCTAACCAGAGAGAACAGATGTATTAAGTCTAAAGAAAGACATGGGGGCTAGAAAGAAAAAATGAGGTCAGGAAGTCTGGAGCTGAGCAAATGCAGGGACAAGGCTGAATGAAGATGGGACAAATGAGGATGAGAGGAGTCTTTTGAGGGTACTGGGAGGCTTGGAGCTGCTTCTTAATGGTTTCTGGCGGTGTGAGTAACTGGACAGCCTACCAAGATGAAAGCGTCAGGCATAAACAATTCCGATTTGGTACATGGAGATCTCTATGTAACCAACTGACATAATAAACAAGTGAGGCTGGGGCAGCGCGGGGGCTGGGGGGGCGCGGGGGGCAGTGTGTAATCTGAGAGCAACTTTGCTTGAGTTGCCCATTAATTTCTACACTGTGGGGCTGGTTGCTTCCTTCTTTCCTTTCTTGAAAACCAGTGCAGCAGGGCAGTTTATACTCATGTACCCCATGAACACAATTCCAAGTAATTATAAAAACTAATCCTTAGTAAAGTTGTGATTTCTCTCCTCCCCTAGTTAGCTCCTGCCTGAAGCTGACTGCTTGCTAAGGGACAGAGGGTATGGTCAGCTATTTTTTTCTTCTTTCCCCCCCCGAGTAATTTAACACCCCCTGTCTTGTTCACCTTAGTTTTGACCCCCAGACTGCCGTGGAGTTGTAGTGTGTGGAGGGTGGCATATTTGTTTATATCACTATGAAGCAAATTACTATAAGTGTAGTGGTTTACTGACATCCATTCCTGAGCTCACAGCTCCGATGGGTCAAGGGTGCAGGCCCAGCTGGGCCCTTTGCTCAGTCTCCCAAGGCTGCTCAGTCTCCCAAGGGTGCAGTCTAGCCATCTGCTGGTTTGTGACCTCATCTGAGATTTGGGATCCGCCTCCGAACCCCTGTGGACGTGGGCAGAACTCATTGCCCCGCCTCTGTGGGACTCACTGTGACTTCCTTCTTCAAGGCTGATAGGAAAGGGCTCCTTGATCACATCAGGCCAACCCAGGAAAGTCTCCTTTTTGATTACTTAAAGTCAGCTGATTAGAGACTTGACTCACATTTATAAAATCCCTTCACTTTTTTGCTGTAGTCTACTGGGTAGAAGCAAGTCATAGGTTTTGCCCACACTCAAGAAGAGGGGTTTTCACACAAAGACTTGGCTACCTGGGGCAGGAACCACGGAGGCCAGTTTAGAAACCTGCTTACCCCAGGTGGGGAGAACATGCCTCACTTGATAAATATTGCTGTGTGCTGGCATCGGTGCATTTTGGGCTTGATAAGCGTTTGCAGCTGACTCTCTTATTACCAATTCTGATAGCTTTGCGGGAAATGCCCAAGTTCCCTTTCCTGCCCCTGCCACCACAGGGGCTCTTTTTCCTGCAGTTTCCGTGACACATCCGAATGTACCTGTATTCCAGCTGTAGTTTGTGTTGCTGCCCTGTCCCCTGGCCTCCAGCTGGCCTTCTGCCTAGTCTTTCTTGGTGGAGGTCCCTTGCCCCTGTGGGAGCCTCTCTTGTTCAGGATCTATGAGAATTCCCCATTGGCTCAGGGGTAGCCCACTCCTGGCTCACCAGAAACACTCCCGCATATATTTCCCTCACAAATCCTGGGAGTGCTGGCTGCCTCTGTATGGCAGTCTCCCTTTTCTCACATGACAGGAGGCCAGCCACAGCCTCTCTTACCTTTTGGATTTCACAGGCATAAGTTATTCCCCGTTACCCTGCTCACCAAACTGCAGAGAAGGTGCATTAAATTCTTGGGGCGGGGAGGCGTTCTGTTTAAGCTCCCTTCCCTTGGCTTCACTGGAGGAGGTGGCATCGTCACACCTGAGGTTGATATTCTCGATTACACCACAGTCGAGCCCTGAGCAGTGTAGCTCAGTTTGTTGGGTGTTGTCCCATAAAGTGAAGGCTTGCGGGCTGGTTTCCTGGTCAGGGCACATGCCTGGGATGCGGGTTCGGTTCCCCGTCAGAGCGTGTGCGAAAGGCAACCGATTGATGTTTCTCTCCCTCCCTTTCTCTTTCCTTTCCCCTCTCTCTGAGAATAAATAAAGAAAATCTTTTAAAAAGCCTACCCTCGAAAAATACTTTCCTAATTTCCAGCTCTTCACTAATTCCAGTTTTTTTAAAATCTGCGTATCAAATTCAGAAGTGAGCCCAGCCTTGGGGAGAGGCATTTGCAGAGCGGCACTCCAGAACCAGGACAGGCACTGAGGTTTGTGGGGGTGAGGAGTGAAGTGTGGTCTGTTTGCAGCCAGGAGGGACATGCGGAGACCGGACAACGCAAAGCCATCACCCTTGAGAACGAGCAGTGGAAAACCGGATGTGCAGAAGGGTGCGCACATTGCCAGGCAGGGCCCAGTGAAGGGCTGTAAGTTTAGGGAAGCAGCGAAGAGCCAGGGAGCTATGGGCAGAGGAGCGCCAGACCGGCAGCAGATGGCACCAAGACGACCTTGGTTCCCAGCCAATATCCTAACTCAACAGTATTGCACACATGAAGCAACTGATGAAAATTGAAAATTAGTAAGAAACATCAATAATTGTCCTTTTTCATTTCTATTTCTTTAAAATTTTCATACAGGGTGGGGCAAAAGTAAGTTTACAATCGCAAGTATGTAAAACATAATTTATTCTTGTATTGTTATTTATTAATTATTGTGTTTTTTCCAGACGAACAACTGTAACAGCTCTTTTGCCCCACCCTGTACATAACCTTTTAAACTGAAAATAAGTCTGGAAGTTCTGTGTTGATCGCTACAGGAAATATACAGAGAATCTTTCAAAGAGTTTATGGGGGTAAGATAAATACACGAATAACCATCGTAAGGATCAAATATACCAGTATTTTGCCATGTATAATGTGCACTGTTTTGCCCAAACTTGGGGGGAAATATAAGGATGTGCATCACACATGGGTATAATGAGTACACGCCACGGGTATAATAATCCCGTGTATAGTGTGCACAGAAATGTGGGTGCACTCGATACATGGCAAAATACGGTGCTTGTCAAAAATCCTCCATTCTGTTTCAGTATATTACTTAATACTTACACTAAGGTTGAACGTATTATTAAAGTAATCGTAATGAAAATGTTTAAATCACACAGAAAGTTCACCCATCTACGTACTCCACACAGGCAGCTACTTTTTTTCTTTACTGATAGATTCTTTTAGAGCAGTTTTAGGTTTACAGAAAAACCTACCCCTGGTAAATACTTTTTAAAGTTTCTGACTTTTAGTTGTTCTGATTCTCATTATTCTAACTTTAAATTATTACCAGTACTTTCTTTTCTTGATTTATTAATTCTGGAATATATTTGTTGTGATTCCCTGACATGAAGGATGAAGTATTTACTTCACTGTATTTTCTCCCAATCTCTTGTCCCCTTTTTCTCTCCTCAATTTGTTACATTAGTGCTTTTTTGATTTGCATTTATATTTTCTGTAATGACATTTTCGGGTGCTGTGACTATAGGTTTATTAGAAAAATTAACCCCTCGGCACACAGCATTTGCAGTGTCATGGCCGTGCGTAGGTTTCATGTTGCTACACCTATGTTGCATCCTATGTTGCTACACCCCGTGCTCAAAAGGAAAAATCCTAAGTCAAGGTCCACTAGATCATTTTCTATTTAAATTTCTTTTCAACTCTCTTCAGCTCTAGGTCATATGCAGCAACTGAAGCTTCTTATATCTTATATTATCTTTTTGTATTTCTTTTTAATTTTGTTGGAATAGCTCCTAGTCGGTTTTTTTTTGTTTTTTGTTTTTTAAGATGGGGCATGTGAATTTCATGAATCCTACATGTCAAAAAGTGCCTTTATTTTGCCTACACATTATTGATGGTTTGAATATATCTGGGATTTTGACCTTAAAAATATTTTTTCTTACAATTTCGAGGACATTATTTGATTGTGTTTTAGTCCTCAAGCTTGTTGATGGAAAGAACTGTGCTATTTTAAATTACTGAATTAGTTATCCTTTTTAAAGTGCCCAGAAAAGGACTGGCTTATAAAAAGTGCTATATGAAAGTGGTTGATAAATAAAACACTGAAAATGCTTTCTGATTTTTCTTTTATGAGGATTGTTTTCTCTTTGAAAACTTTTAGGATTCTTTTCTTTAACCATGGAATCCTGAAATTTCATCAAGCTCTATTGCGATATGCACTTGGCACTTGGTAGAAACTTTTGCTTGGAAAATTTTGTTTCATCATATTTGATCCACTTTCATTGTCTCTGTTTTCTACTTCCAGAGCTTTTATTAAGTAGATGTTGGACTCCTTGATTCTATTCTCCATATCACTTAACTTTTCCTTCCATGTTTTTCATTTCCTTATACCTTTGCTTCATCTTTTGGATCACACCTGTCTTGTTTTATTGAAATGAAACCCTTTCTGATATTTCAGAGCAGACTAATTAGATTTTTAAAAATTCATATGTGCTATTTAGTAGTAACACCTGTTTCTTGTTGAGTCCGTTATTTGTTCTAGTTACTGTGGTAGAGCTTCTTTCTCTCTAGGTTTCACTCAAATGTCTAGTGAATCCTGGTTATTGGTTAAGGCACACGAATGAAGGGCTAGATTAATTAGTATATATTCCTGATGTGACTTTTTCTGTGGTTGTGTTGGGCACCTTGAGGTGTAGCCGGCACTCGGTCCATAGCTCTCACAGCAGCTGAAGTTGCTTCAGGGGAGGACGTTCTGAAGGAGAGCTCTCTTCTCTTCCTCCTCCTCCTCCTCCTCCCCCACCTCCTGCACTCCTCCTTTCCTTATTCTTCCTTCTTCTCTTCCTCCTCCTTCTTCTTTCCTCTAGGGTCTGATGTGGGAAACAGGAATGCCTGAAACTTTGTTCTCTTTCTTTCTCTGCCTCAAACACCCACGCATTGACCAATACCCAGAAGATTGACCATTTTTTTTAGGGAGTGGTTTTAAGCTTCATCCCTGCAGGCACAGGTTCCGACATTTGTGTTCTGTATACCTGTAAGAGGAGTCAGCACTTTGCTGACTCAGTTGATCTAAAAAGAGTCCTTCAGTTAACTCATCTGATCGCCTCAGAGCTTATTCCTGAGTTTCGTCGTTTGTTGACACCAGGTTTCTTGGTTTGTCTCCAGCTTCTTCAGGGGACATCTCTCACTTCTGGTGTTTTGGGTTGTGATATCCCTCCCATCCACCTTCTGTCTTCCAGGGTTTCCTTAAACTTTCTGATGCCCTGATCACTCTCTTTCTTATGTGCTATTGCTGTTATGATTTTATTTTAAAAATAATGTCATTGTAGTTATTTCCCTGGGAACTGGAATTTCCCTCCCCCCTCCCCTCCCCTCCCCTCCC
>PVJD01007561.1:0-82848 GCA_004026545.1 Mormoops blainvillei
GGAGGCGTAGAAGTGCCCTGACTTGCCATCTGCAAGCTGGAGACCCTGGAGAACCAGTGGTATAAGTTCAAGTCAGAGGGCAGCAGAAGACCTACGTCCCTGTTCAAAACCACTCAGACAGAGAGAGCAAACTCTCCCGTACCCAGGTTCTACCCAGACCTCCCGTGGACCGGATGAGGCCAACCCGCATCTGGAAGAGCAGTCTGCTTTATTCAGTCTACTCATTCAGATGTTCACCTCATCCAGAAGCACCCTCACAGAGACATCCACAGTGATGTTTTAACAAATATCTGGGTACCCGGTGGCCCAGTCAAGTTGACACAAAATCAACCATCACAGTCCCTGGCTGATGTGGCTCAGCGGATTGAGCACTGGCCTGTGAACGAAAAGCTGCTGGTTTGGGTCCCGGTCAGGGCACATGCCTGGGTTGCAGGTCAGGTCCCCAGTTGGGGGTGTGTGAGAGGCACCTGACTGATGTTTTTCTCCCTCCCTTCCCCTGTCTCTAAAAATAAATAAAATCTTTAAAAAAAAATCAACTATCACAGGCAGTGAGCAGTTTGGCAGATGTCAATGGAGAACTGGTACTTCCCACTTTAAATATGTCTCCATTTTGACCACTTGAACTGGTCATCTCTGTATGCGTCGATGGCACACCCACAGCCTTCACTGTTTACCTACCACCTGTTTTTGTCATGCTCCTATCTCAAACGTAGATAACATTCCTCCTCTTGAAAAGATTTACTTAAGAAATGAGCCTTAGAGCAGTGGTTTGAACCAGGGGTGATTCTACCTCCCAGGGGATATTTGGCAATGTCTTGTTAGGTGGGATGATACTTAAATTTTACTCTACTGAGGGACTTTAAGAAGCAAGCTGACCACCCATTTATCCCGGCAGGGTGGGCCTGTATCACCGGAATGGGATATTCTTGCATAGATCACTGGGCTTATTAAGTTGTTTGCTGCTTTGGCTGATAGAGCTCTTAACGAGCCCGTGCCACGTGGCTAACAAGCTGCCTGTGTTAGCGCGGACCACTTGGCTCTATATAGCCAGCCCCACTGCCTTTTGGGAGTGAGAGCTACCATTTTGCTGCCTCTCGGGACGCTGTTTCTGTCTGTAAGTTCCCTTAATAAACTTCTGTAATCCTGGAGTTGCCATCCTCTTTGGTCTCTCGGCCCCAGGAAATTTTCCCAACATGTCTGGAGACATTTTTGGTTGTCACCACTAGGGAGATGCTACTGGCGTCTAACGAGTAGATGCCAGGGATGCTGCCAAACATCCCCCAATGTACAGGGCAGCCCCCCACAAAGTATCCAGCTGGAAATGTCAATAATGCTGAGCATGAGAAATCATGATCGAGAGAAAAAGAGGCTTTCCATACCACCCAACTCAGGGTGCCCTCGATGTCCTCTGTCAATGTCACAGGAAGCTAGTGCTTTCTGGACAAGCATTTTCCCACTGAATTTAAACTGCTGGGTAGGCTGCGGCATTGAAATTGGCAACTTTCAAATAGCTTTAAGGTAGACATGTTAAATCTCCAATTTGGGTGAAAAACAAGAAAGCCAGGAGAGAAGTTAAGCAGCATTTTCAAATCCAGGAGAGCTGCGAGAATTGCGTGCAGGTGGCTTCATTCCAGCCCGTGGCGCCAGATAGCCCATAGTGAGTTCTTAGATGGGGAGGAGCAAATACTCATTTTCATTAGAGGCAAATGCTGGAATTGCAATTATGGCCTCTTCAGCTCTTCGGAAGGTGCCGCTTGATTCCCAGTGTAATGTCACTTCAATTCTAACTGTACTGGGTTGTCCTGCTTCACAGGGGTCAGTGGCAGAATATCAGAAATCTTGTTTCTTGGCTTGTCAATTTATGGGCTCCATGCCAAACCTGATTGCTTTTTTGCTTTTTTGCTTTAATGAATAACCTGCACCTCTTCGCTCATGGTCGGGGTGGGGGAGAAGCCCCTGTTAATAATTTACAGAAGACACAGCTACTCATCTTTTGCATCTTCAAATCTCTCAAAGCACGTGACTGTCTAAGCATATCTGGTTTCCAAGTAGCTGAGCGATGAAATATGATTGGCCTCCCAGCATTGATTCCTTCTCTCCTTCCCCTCTCGCTCTTGTCTAGCAGTTATCTGTTAGGATACAGTCATTCTTATAAAAGAATAAAGAACAGGGCTCTCCCTTTCCAACCTTAGGCTGTTTTGGCTCCCTACCATGGATGAGGATCTTGAAGGAGAAACTTGGCAGACCTTCTCCGTTCCCTGGGGCTTCGGCAAGGCGGTGGAAGATGAAGGACGAGCGTGCCAGTGAGTAATAGTTCCCAAGTTAAAACAGCGGGGGTCTTGTCATGTTTACTGAGATTAGCTCATGTTTTGCGGTCGGCTGAATTTATCTGGACAAGGGTGGAAAGTCACGTCGCAGAATTCTACGCAAATGATGCCTGTGCTGGAGAAGTGATGAGATCCTTCTGAGGTTTGTTCAGGCAATTCTAATATTTAGAAAAAATATTGACGGTGAGGCAGGAATATCGTGTAAAAGAAAACTACAAAACCATATACTACTTTGGTGGTTTATTTCCTCAAGACTAAATGTCCAGAGGCACTTTTGAGAAAAGAGAAACTGATTTTAGCTGCAGGTCCTTATATGTGGTATTATAATGGGTTATCATTTACAGTAAACTTTTGACTACATTTTTTGCCTGGAAAATTGATTTGTGCTGTGTTTATTTCTTTTAAAAATGTTCTCTTCTCAGTGACAAATATATCTGTAAGTATGAAAATTTTGATTTTTAAACAGGAAATGTTATGTTGGTTATGCAAATTGTTTGTATTTCATTGCTTCTTTATGTTCAATGGTCTCGATAAATAAGTTTTTCTCCTTTGGGAAAAAACCCCAC
The DNA here is from genome assembly GCA_004026545.1 of Mormoops blainvillei. Classification (NCBI taxonomy): domain Eukaryota; kingdom Metazoa; phylum Chordata; class Mammalia; order Chiroptera; family Mormoopidae; genus Mormoops; species Mormoops blainvillei. The sequence goes on from PVJD01007561.1 coordinate 2,894, forward strand.
AAATGTATACAAAATTCAGTTCATTACTGTGTGGCTTATGGTTTATATAAATATATAATTATTTCTTGGGGTTTTCCTAGGATTCAAGAATGAGAAGTTTGTCAGGAATGCATACATTTTGGAAGGCTGATTGGAAAGTTTCCAATAATTCTGCTGTTTAATGCTTCCTCGTTAATCATTGGCGCCGTGTGTTATAAGCCACTTAAGAATTTGTGTAAATGGTATTCTTTCAGTAGGTTCTGTGATTATTGAGTGTTTAAGCATTGCAATAAAACATTATGTGGAGGCCCATGTATAGAGCAACGGCCACAGGTTAAGAGCAGCTCTCCAAATGGAGAAAATTCATTACCTTGACTTTTACTGCTTGGGACTTTGAGCCAAATATTTTTGAGAGTTGTAATAATTTTCTGTGACTGTAATCACTTGGTGGCACTATTTGTTTTCAAACAGTTTTGAGAGTTCGCATGAGTGCAGATGAAACCTCTTTCTATTATACAGTTCATTGTAAGGAAAATTTAGAAATTGATATTGTCATTGCATGGGACTAAAACACTCAAAGGTCTGACATTCTGGAACTTGCGACTGTGATCCCCAAAATGACTGCTTGTAACATAATTTTATTTATTTTTAGTGCATAGATTCCCCCGCCCCAATTTCGTGCTCGAAGGATGAATTGATTGAATATTTGGGCTAAGGAGTGTGACCACTGAAGACATAAGAACTGGGATTTGTGTCTCTTGCTTGGCTGCTCAATAACATGAAAAGAAATAAATTCGGCTCCAAGTTTATTTGCAGCATATTGTTTACAGATTTGGGAGAAAGTAGGTAATAGAAGAGACAAGAAGTATTTTAAATCAAAATACTAAAGCCAAACCATTGAATTTCAGTTGGATAATTTGTTGGCCATAGTTCCAGTGAGAAGTCTAGTGTGTCTTGTTTGATTAGAATTAGCGCTTGATAGGTCTCTAAAGGCTGAAGTTCTATGTTATCCGTAGATGTGCTTTGGTCATTAGATGATTCAGGTAGTATATTATTAATCTTATGTCTTTAATATATAAAATATTTCATTTTTATGACTCAATATAAAAAGCAACCATTATTATAACTTCAGCCTATGTCTCCAGTGGAGGGTGCTCTCAAGCACAGAACTATGTAAACTTGCTTCTAGATGTAATGGATGGGGATAATTTTCAGAGAGCAACAAGTGACATTGGTCCAGTTGGTCCAGCTGAGTCCCACTCATGCTGCTGGCTTCACAGGAATAAGATCTGAAGCCCTTAGTCTGTCTTCTAACAGACGGTACAGGCTACCCAGGCTGGGGTGCCGCACGCCTTGTTCATGTACCTCATTGCCGACCTGAAAGAGCTCCCATGAGACCGCTGTAAAGAGGAGAACGGTTCACTTTCCTCAAGTTTTATAACCCTTGAGTATTAAAGTGAGTTGAGATCATTTTTGCTATTGATTAAAGAGCAACTGACTGGTTCCTTGGCCCAGTGGAGCAGCCACAGGGGATGGTTAGAACCATGGTTCCCAAACCATCCTGACCTGGGTGTGCACCGTGGTGCCTTCGCTGATTGGCTGTGTGACTTCGGGCAAGTTGGTCAGCTTTATCAGATCTCAGTCCTCACGTCTGTAAAATGAGGATAATAGCTCTTGGCGTCAGAGGGGCGAATTGCTGCAGGAACAGCTCCTAGCAAGTGCCTGGCTCATTAATTATCTACTTGCTTATGGTGATTCTTATTGTCAGTTACTAGTAACGGTGATAGTAGAGCCTTTCAAAACCATCTTGTTTGCAAGTCTTCAAGTTTGGTTTAAGTTTGAGTGGAAGTTATAGGTTATCTTGCCATATCAATCTCCTAGTAGGAAGAATGCTTCATTTAGATTAGAACTTGGGAGGAGTGATTACAGGAAGGTAGGAGGGAGTTCGATACTTCCATGCAATTTCTTTGGTTTTAAACACAAAGCTTGGTGGAAAGTATAATTGAAATGTTAGCGAATTTGAAAGCAGGAGTGAAAATATGGGATGAGTTTATTTCGGTTCAACAAATAGTTATTGCGAACCTACCAATGTGCTAAGTTCTGGGGTACAAAGATAAAAGTGAAGGCGACTATGAGATACCACACCACACCTACTAGAACGGCAAAAATGAGAGATGCCGGCAGCTGGAATGCTGGCAACACCAAGTGCTAGCAAGGGCGTGGGGCGGCTGGAACTCGCATACTGTGCCGGCGCGATGCACCAGCAAAGTACTATAGCTGCTTTGGAGACCATGTGGTTTCTCGTAAAGCTGAATATTGCATTTGCCACAAAACCCATGTATGATCCTCCTCCTGGGTATTGGCCCTAGAGAAGCAAAAACTCATGCTCACGGAAAAACTTTTCACAAATGTTTATAAGCAGCTGTATTCAAAATTGTCCCAAACTGGAAAGAGCCCAAATAACCCTTCAGCGAGTGAATAAACAGTGTAAAATCTTCACAATGAAATACTACTCAGCAAAAAAAAAGGAACAAACTATTACTATCCATAACACTTTGGATAAGTGTCAAAAACATTACGCTGAGCAAAAGAAGCAAGTTTCAAAAGGTTACATATTACATAGTTCCATTTTTATGAGGTTCTCAAAAAGATAAAACTATAGTGACAACAGATCAGTGGGCGCTAGGGGCGGGGGCAGGGTATGACAGTACCTTATGTGATGGAATCGCTCTGTGTTCTAATTGTGGACATGCTTATAAGAATCTATGCCCGTGATGGCTTTTATAAAACTGTATATCAAAAAGTCACTTTTACTGTGATAACCTAAAATGTGAAAAATGAGATCGTGAGGTTCCTGCTGAGGAGGTCACAGGTGCAGTGAGGGACAAACACAAATCATTATAATAAGGTGGGATGAGTGTAGTGATTATGACATACTGAGGGCAGTGCCACCAACCAATGTGACATGCCATACTGGCACGCCCTGACTGGGTTACAAGTGTACTCAGATGTTGCTGCACAAGGACTGTGGTGCCCTGCGACTCAGGCCAGTCGCTTCTGACCATTTACCCTTAACCACATTCTACGTGTGCCAAGATGTGAAAAGGTTTACGAAGTCCTGGCTTGGGGCATTGTGGGAACACAGTAGAAGAACACTTTGCCTGATTGCCTGGGAGGAGGAAGGATGGTACCTGGAAAGACTTCATTGGAGAGATAACACCTGCAATGGTAAGTAAAGGACAAGAAAGAGATAGCTGAGCAAAGGGGGACTTTTCCAGGGGAGTGAGGAAAAAAAAACATTCCTTGGAATACAAAGTGAGAGATGGGTCTGGAGAAATGAGACTGTGAACACATTTATAGATAGCCTTATATAATACAGGAACACTTTTATGATAGACTTTGAGCATGCTTAGTGGCGTATGGGAATGAGGCAGCAGAGAGGACGATTTGATAAAAGAGGAGTCTGGAGGGATGAGATAATGGGAAGAGATATAGGATTTGGCCTTAACTGTCAAATGCTGGAGAACCTTCTCAGAACATGTTTAGCATCGGTGGAATACTCTGCCTCCTAAGAAGATCTCTTCCTTCATTTATTTATCATCAATTCATTCAGCAAATGTTTATTGAGTACCCACTGGAAATGCTAGACATTATTTTAGGTTCTGGGGATCCAACAGTGAACAAAAAGTCTTAGAGTGCTGATATTTTAAGGGCTAAATGATCTCAGTTTTGGACAGTTTAAAAAAAGAATTTCTCTTTAGAGAGGGGAAGGGAGGAAGAAAGGGAGGGAGAGAAACATTGATTGGCTGCCTCTTGCACACGCCCCAACCGGGGACCGCGCCTACAACCCAGGCATGTGTCCTGACTGGCGATTGAACCCGTGACTTTTTGTTTTGTGGGATGACACCCAATCAACTCAGCCACATTGGTCAGGGCTGAGCTTTGGACACTTTTGAAGTGTAACGAACCCCTGAAGTACTAGCCCCTGGTAGACAGGAGCTGCAAAGAACCATCTTGGTTGAAAATATAAACTGGGAATCAGTGGCACAAAGATAGAAATTGGAGCCTTAGAAATTGGTTAAATCTAGTTTTATAACTCAATAAAGCTTGAAAAATCTATTTCTTCACCAAAATTCTCAATGATTTGCTATTAGGACAGGTCCTTATGTGAGATGAGGAGATAGTTTATGTTATCTCAAGCCTACTTGTTCATCAATGCATAGTCCTTTCCTATGACATTCTGATAAAGGGTTCTATAACATTTCTAGAAGAAACTGTCTTAAAACTAACAAATGTTTCTGACATGCAGAGCATTATTCTAAGCTCTGGCGGTAAGGGGATGGATAAGAAAGAGTAGATCTGGTTCCTGTTCTGAAAACATTTAGAGTCTAAGGAGAAATAACCCCCTTGTAAAGGTTTGTGGTACTTTGAGAACAGCCATAAACAAGTAAGTGGAAATTCTAGGTTGCTAAGGGGACTGAATCTTCCAGCACATATGCACCGGCAGAGCTGGAAAGCAGCCAACAAGGACTCTTCCAAAAAGAGTGTGTTCTGAAGCCAATTATTCATCCCCTGACTCTGCAGCAGCTCGGAATGATATAGGCCAAGTTCTTGGGTTTGACTTTGGATACCATAGACGGGCACATGGTGTTTTGAAGAGATTATTTTAATGAAACAATTTTGACCCAGCTGTGTTGTTAGAGCTATTGTGACTTGGGTACCTACTGATGCCACCATGTTGATGTGGCCCCAAGACTTAATCATTAAAATGCTAGCTGTTCTACTAAACAGTAAATAAAAGAATAGATGTTCTTTCTTCACTGTAGGGCCTCATCTCCCCTGTGGTGGGCTTGGGACAAGGTAGAAGTTAAAAGTGGCAATTGAAGGGATAGGTTCAGACATGTTCTGTCAGGGAAACTGTCCACAACAGGGAGTCATGTTCTCCCTGTTGTCCTTGGCTCATAAAGGACTTTTATTAATTTAATTTATTTATTTTTAGAGAGAGGAGAAGCAAGGGAGAAGGGGAAGAGAAACATCGACTGGTTGCTGCTTCTCACACACTCCCAACTGGGGGCCTGGCCCGCAACCCAGGCATTTACCTGACTGGGAATCGAACCAGTGACCTTTCGGTTCACAGGCCAGCGCTCAATTCACTGAGCCACACCAGCCAGAGCAACTTTTCATTTTTCTGAATTGAATGACTGCTCATTCTTGAAACCCTCATGGACATCTTGAATGGTCTACATTTCGTGTTAACTAATTCCACCTTTAAAATTACAGTGGCTTTACTTGTTTATGTTCAACAGAGAATTGCACTTACTCAACTAAAAACTTATTTCCTTTTCCATTTGGTGATTCATGTGATAGACACCTCTGATATCTGGAAGGCTTCTTTAGGGACCTGACTTAGAATTGCTGAGTTGTTGTGTTCCTTGCATCCAAAGGGTCCACGAAATGGCTGCATCAAAGCCATTCTGCCATTGTACTTCTGGGTGTGTATGCAAGAGAACTGGAAGCAGGATCTGAAGGAGACAGCTGTACACCCATGTTTATGGCAAAATTACTTCCCATAGTCAAGAGGTGGAAGCAGCCCAAGTGTCTATTGATGGATGACTGGACAAGCAGAGGCGGCATATCATACAATGGAATATCAGTCAGCCTTTAAAAGGAAGGAAATTCTGACTCATGCTACAACCTGGACGAACCTTCCCATCATTATGCTGAGTGAAATGAGCCAGTCACAAAAAGGCAAATACTGTATGACTCCACTTGTATGAGATACCTGGAGTAGTCAAATTCATAAAGATAGAAAGTAGAATGGTGGCTGCCAAGGGCTGAGGGGAGGGGGAAGTGCAGGGAGTTGCTGTTTAATGGGTACAGAGGTTTTTGCAAGATGAAAAGAGTTCCGGAGATTGGTTGTGCCATAAACGTGAATATACTTAGCTTAACTGAACTGTACACTTTTAAAAAACGGTTAAGATGGCCTACTCGGGTGTACCCATGGCCTATACAATTAGAACTCTTGCCCTGGCTGGTGTGGCTCAGTTGTTTGGAGCATCGCCCTGTGGACCGAAAGCTTGCAGGTTTGAGTCCCGGTCAGGGCACATGCCTGGGTTGTGGGTTTCAGTCCTAGGTCAGGGGTGCGTATGGGAGGAAACCAATGGATGTTCCTTTTTCACACAGATGTTTCTCTCTCTCTCCCCATCTCCCCTTCTCGTACCCTTCCTCCCTTCCCCTCCCTAAAACCAATAAGCATGCCCTCAGGTGAGGATAAAAAAATAAAAATAAATAAAAATGAAAAAATAAAATTAGAACTCTTCCTCTAGGGCCATACAGACCTGAGATATTACTGTTGTCACATTCTTTGTCTACCAGTGTCTCTAAGGCAGGGGCCTTCAATGATAGACCAGGTGCTCTGTGAACTCCTCCATACTTAATACAAATGCTTACCTGTTTAAGCATTTTTCTGGGGAAAAGAGCCCATCACTGGTTTTCATTTCTCAAAGAGGTATGTGTCTCCTTCCCCCTCAAAAAAAAAACAAAAACAAACAAACAAACAAAAAAGACTTAGGAATGCTGCCCAGTAGATTGTCTCCATTTAATAGACTTTATTAAATTAACTGGGTGCCAAAGCTACTTTTTTCAAAGCTTTGAATATATACTCAAATAAAGTAAAATCTTATTAAGGTTCATTTATGCAATTGATTATTCCTTCTGTGCTTTCAGTAGCTGGGATGAATCTATGGACAAATGGTTCTAAAACCTGGCTGCCCCTGTGAGATGCCCAGCTTAGGAAGTGCTTTATTCTGCAGGGATGCACACACCCTCCAGGAATCATATCTTCATTTCTCCGCTTTTCCCACACAAATCAAGAAGGTGTATCCAGTAGTAATCAATGCTTCAAACCCTGCCTGTCTGCGCTCCCTGTTCACAATTTTCCTCCGATATGCACCCCTACTTTCTGAAGATTTTTTTAGTCGACAATTAGGGAGTCTTCTATTGTCTCAATAAAGTAGATTTCTAGAAGGAAGCAGCTGGGAAGCACGTTGGAATTACACAGAGGAGATCGATTTAGCGTTTTGTTGTTGTTGTTTTTTTCTGGTTACGAAGCACAGACAAACTCTGTGCTTTGAAAAGCAAACAGATGTCAGGAGGTCTTTCCCCAGGCAATTCAACGTGCACTTTGAAGGAACCTTCCTGGACAAGGACTGTACTTTGCCCTTTGAAAGCTCATTCTCGGGTAGAGATGGTTATCCTGTGTTACAGATTGTTGCTGACAGAGTTGAACACAATCTTCCCAGGGGACTGCAGCTAATGGATTGGAAGTTGTCTGTCTCGAATATATTTGCTCAGGGAATACCATCTTCCCTTCCCAACACAGAACTCAAACTCCCAAAGCAGGCAACGCGCAGGCACGTAGCCAACTCTTTTTTGCTGTTTAATTTCTTTTTTTGTGTATTCTATTTTCAATATTATTTTGTTGTTATCTGATAATCACATCTTAATACCAACTCTCCTTTTTGACTCAGGATTTTCGTGCTCATTGTATCCTTTCTCTGCGATGTCCTATCACTCCCGTCTCTTCTCAAATGTCTCCTTTGTAGAGAGACTTTTCCTGAACACCCAACCTCCAAATTTTTCCTGCTCACTGCTCCCTCCCACAGCTGTAGTTTTCTTCAGAGTACTTAGTCATCTAGCATTTTAATATATTTATTAGTTTGTTTATTATCTTCCCCCCCCACGAATGTATAGGTTCTCAAATATCCCTTTATTCCAATTTTCTTATTGAAACTCTTTCAACATTTGTCTTTTATTTATTCATTGTTAAATGAGTACATGAAGGAATGTTCAATGGAAGACTGGACTGTAAGAGGTTGAAGAATAAAACCCTGTGCTCTCTCACTTCTTCCCGTCTCCAAGTCTGGGTGTGAGAAAGTTTGCGTGCATTGACCTTTATTCGTTGAATGGCTCCATGGAGCGCTATCTGCGTGCCCTGCAGGGATCTGCATGTCAGTGGGACGGCAGCATTGTGCCATTACTAAACCAGTCTTTGTCTTCTTGCGACAAACGCTTGACTATGATTTGGGGCTGGAGCTTTCATGTAATACGAGTACGATGCTCACGTCTCACATTACCAGGGTTGTGTCCTTTCCCCCGGGATTTCATGGGGAAAGAGGTAGCAAAGTGATAACATAGATAAATGGAGTTCTCAGAAGGTGCTTACAAGACTAATTTCCTGTTTGTTTGTTTTTTAAGGATTTATTTATTTATTATCCACTACAGTTAAAACGTGATTTGTACGCATAAGTTTACTTCTTACATCTTACTCATAAACATTGAACTCACATTACTGGAATATTATTGGAAGTTTTTAAATCTGAGTGTTCACATTATCAGTGGCAAACACTTACTAGAAAATATATTCCAAAAATGAAGTGCATTAGAAGTGGGATGTGGGCTAGAGGGCTAAACATGATCCCTACATACATCAAAGCCTGTATGTTTATTTCTCAATTTGATTTTGTGTACACCTTTCACCTGCAAAGTTCCATGTCATCATTTTTTGGCTTTCACAATATACCTTTACAGTTTTTACCTGTATTACATCTCTGAAATTCAATATTTATGTAGCACATGTTCTATAATATTCTTGAATCCCAGGAATTTACTAATTTAGTGAAATGATATGTGCCACGTACCATAGCAATGGAGAATTTTAAAGATCCATTTTAAAATGTCATTCTCTATTAAAAGGACATTGAGAACTTTCTAGAAGGTATTTGTCAGTAGGGCTGAATTTTTCATTTTTGAATGGCACATTTGACCACTGTTACTCAGGCATTACATACCTGTTTTAACTCCTCCATTTGTCCAGGTTTAATCTTACTTCCTCTGGCGAACTGTTCTCTGCTAACTCCAGAATACACTGACTGAACTTCCAAGTTCCCATAGAGTTTCATTATTGCTATTAAAATATTTTTATTTCAAAATATATGCTTACTGTTAATTGATGTGTATTTTCTAATTTTCTTGCAACATACTAATATCCCCAACTATATTACAATTTCTTGGAATTATCCCCAACTTTTCTCATATTACCCAGTAGCCTTGAATTGAAATCGAATGTAGAAGAGATCTTCATTAACAACTCTCAAACTATAAAGTCAACTCTTGGCATATATTTGGTAAGCCTATCTCTTTATAGTTCTTCCAAACATTCTGGCTTTTGACATTTCTATTATTTCCTATGTGAATAGAAATTTGTATCAGCTACCGATTGCGATGTGACAAACTATGCCCAAAGCAAACAGGCTTAAAACAACAGAGATATGTTGCTGCTCCTAGTTCTGTGGATTGGGCTCAGCAGGGTGGTTCACCTGTTCCATGAGATCTCAGCTGGGGTCACTCGTTTAGCCGCACAAAGGCAGGAGGTCAGCTTGGGCTGGAATGTCCACCACAGCTATGCTCACATGTGTGGTCATTCAGCTACAGTGCCTGGAGCTGGGAACTGCTGGCCCTCTGTCTCTTTTTTTTTTTTTTAAGATTTTATTTTTAGAGAGGGGGAAGGGAGGGAGAAAGAGAGGGAGAGAAACATTGATGTAAGAGAGAAACATCAATCGGTTGCCTTTCATAGGTGCCCTGGATGGCGACCAAACCCACAACCGAGGCATGTGCCCTGAGCAGAAATCAAACTGGTGACCTTTTGCTTTGTGGCCTGATTCCCAACCACCTGAGCCACGCTGGCCAGGGTGCCCTCTCCCTCTTATTCAGCAGTTCAGCCCGAGCTTCTTCACAGGGCAACTGGGTCCTAAGAAGGCAGCGAGGAAAGCTACCAGTCTACCCCAGGCCTAGACCTGGAAGTCCTATAGCCTCACCTCTGCCATGCTCTCACAGCCCAAACAAGAATCAAGCCAGATTCTCGGGGAGGGACTGTACCTCCTGATGGGAGGACCGACAAAGTCACATTGCAGAAGGGCAGGTAGGGTGGGAGGAAGGACTGCAGCAATTTTTCAGATAATCTGTCACAACGTGATTTCATGAAAGGAATGTGAACTTTATCTAGGTAAGCTTTAAAACTTTTGCATCTGGGAAAACCGAAGTCTAGGGAAGACACATGGCTTGTCCGGGGTACCACAGCTGGCTTCCTAGACCCTTGCCACACAAAGTATGGTCCCTGGAGCAGTGGCATCAATGTCACTGGGAGCTCATCAGAAATGCGGACTCCTTGCCGCACCCTGGACTCTCTGAACCAGGGGCTCTGAGCGCCTATTAAAATGTACAAGAGGTTCCATTGCTCTTTTTATTTCCAAAACTGAGAAAGAAGACCTGCCACCTACCCAAGAATGTTTTACAGCCAGAGGCTGGACTCAGCATAGAAAAGGCTTGGTTTACTCAATATCTTTTTTTTTAAAGCACTGTCATTAGCTTTTTACAGTTATTATTGAATTTAATCCACGCCATAATCTTGAGGGGTAATTTGTTTTACAACTTTTAAAAACATTTTTTAATTTTTCAATTACATTTGACATACAGTATATTAGTTTCCGGTGTAAAACAGTGATTAGACACTCACGTCATTTATGAATGATCCCCGCAAAGTGCCCAGCACCCATCTGACGTAATTACTGCAATATTACTGACTGTACTCCCTGTGCCGCGCCTCACATCCCCGTGACTGTGCCCATAACTGACAATTTGTACTGCTTAATCCCTTCACCTTTTTCACTGAGGGGTAGTTATACTGTAATTTCCATTTTACAAAACAGGAAACTGATGCTTAGAAACCTACACTTTATACCTGGACCAGAATTCAAACCTAGGGTTTTCTGACTGCAAACTCCATGCTCTTAATGACGGGACCATGTGCACCGGCAGCTGTCATGTGGCAGCAGTGAAGGCGGCAAAATGTTTAGAAGAAGAAGTGGTTAGAGGGGAGCCATAGCATGTGGTTGGCTTGGGGAGCTGTCACTCCTTTCCTGATGCCTCCCACTCCCACCTTGCCTAAAGTGAAGAGGCTGGCATGGGCGTGTGACAGATGGCACGGCCCCGCTCTGCCATATGTGTGCTCCTCCCCGTTCCTGGGCACACAGCTGCCCCTGACATAGGCCTTGCCAGTTGGGCAGCTGCCTCTTGAGGTGTCTCCAAGGGCTGCCGCTCAGAGAATGCTGTCCAGCATTTTCTCTGCTCTTCCTTTTAGACACATCTTCCCTCCGCTCCTTGGGTCTCCACCTGGAACGGAGAGCATTTTGGGGGTTCCAACCGGGAACCAGCGCCAGACCTTGAGGGGCACAAAGCAGGTGGCATGTGGATGAAGCACATCGAGAAGTGGGCGAGCCAAGGCAGAGAGCAGGGAGCAGTTCCTCCTGGATGCCCACTCCTGGGAGAATGTGGCGCCTGCCAGAGCTTCCTTCCCACAGCTGTGCGTGGGATGGCAAAGCAGTTCCCTCCTGGCTCTTCCCTGACCAGGAATGAGAAGAAGGAATGAAGGAGGAGGAGCAAGTGCAAGCACGGACATTCCTCTTCCTAGACCCAGAAGCCGTGGGAAGACAGGGGGAGCCAAGAAAGACAGTTCCAGAATCCTTCCACACTGGAATAGAGACAGCAAGATTTATGTTTCCTTTGCTCCCGTCAGCACTTGATGCCAGCACTGGGTAGGTTAACAGTTGACATCTAACACTGAAGGTACAGTATTAGCTGGCTCACATGCTGCAGTTGCCCTCTCTGGGTTAAAAATCTCTGTGCCGTCACCTCCTTCGGGTAAATTACTTGATCTTGATAAACCTCAGGTTCTCATCTGGAAACTGGGAGTAATAATTTTATCTCCTTGTACCGTTGTTGTGAAGAATAGTGGCAAAATATATGTAAAGGGATTACATAGGCCAATAACCGACATTTAGTACATATTTGATAAATGTTATTTAAAAATGTTAAAGTTTTCATGAGAGTAGTAACTGTGCCTTGTCTACTGTTGTGTCCCCAACTCCCAGAACAGTTCCTGGCACATAGTAGGTACTGAATATTTGATGAATGAATAAACTATTTGATGAGTGAATTAATGAACACATTCCATGGTACTCAAACAGTTATTTTTGTGCTTGATCATGGGACTCAATGCTTTAGGCATAGAGGGCTGAGCTTGTATGTGTGCGTATGTTTGCATGACTGTGTGTTTCTATATAAAGCATGTGTATATATGGATCCTATGGGGACAGACAGATTTTTCAGACGCTGCTCAGTTGGTCAGACATGATACTGGTTTGTTGTTTTTCTCCTGGAGCTTGCTAACTTCCTCCCTCCCTCTGTTCCGCCCTCTCTCTCTCCCAGCCTTCTCTTTCCTTTTACTTTCTTCCTCTTTCTTTCTTGTTCTTATTTTGGCTCTGGTGTGAAAATCCTCAGTGCATATCTAAATAGATTGCTTTCATGCTCACAGGAGAGCAGGAAAGAGTAACCTGGATAAAGGCCCAAGGCCTTTGCCAAGTGAAATCGTACAGCCTTTCTGCTCTAAACAGGGTCTTTCAACAACGGGCTTGCTTTTGTTGTAATTCAAACCAAGCTCCAGGGCAGTCCCTCCCACAATCCTTGGGTGAAAGGGCAGTCTGCAGGAGCGGAGCCTCTTGACCTTGGCCTGTTGGAGGCCTTGAGGCTCAACTTACCCACTCCTTAGCTCCCACGTGTGTTGGAAGGAAGACAGAGCGAGCAAAAAGACACACACACTAGGATCCAACCAGAGGCACAAGAATCGGTACATAAACATCTGCTGTGCAGAGAATGGAGTTACTCTGTTCAAGAATTAAATTCTAAGATGCTGAGACTGAGGGGACTTTTCATAGTTCGAATGAAAGAGGACTGATCTTGCATTTCCTAGGGGTCTGCTGCTTTTGGTCAGAGACTGGGGTAGCCCAGCAAGGGTCCTGGGCATAGGTCGCTCTCTTGTCCCTCAGGTCTCCTGTGTCTTTCTGAAGGGATGATTTTACGGCAAGAATAGGAAACAGACTATGTTTTGGAAACAAAGCTGGGGGGATGGGTCTTGATCCTGCAGTTTGAAGCAGAATCAGTGAGAGCTCCCTCAGAATACACACCTGGACCTCGGAGTTTTGAGCAAAATTCCTGGAAGTCCTTCCAGGTTTGTTTGTTTACTATTTTATTAAAGAACCCTGGTCATTTTAGCATAATTTCAGATTTATAAAATGGTTGCCAAGATAACCCAGATAATTCCCATGTAGTCCTCACCCAACTCCTCCCATCGTTAACATCTTAGATTTTCTTGATACATTGGCATATTTCTATTAATTAAACTCCAGAGTTTATTTAGATTTCACCAGTTCTTCTTCCAATCCTTTTGTGTTCAAGATTCTCATGCAGGAATACCACATTGCATTTCATTCTCTAGTCTCCCTAGTCTTTTCTGGTCTGTGACAGTTTCCATCTTTCCTTGTTTTCTGTGACCTTGACGCTCTTGAGGAATCCTGGCCAGGAGTATATTTCCTTTTTAAAAGTTTCAAGTTGATTCTGATTCTGAAGGGCACCCTGATAGACACTCCTTCCAATATAGGTGCTTGAGCTTTCGTTTTGTTTCATATTTTTTTCCCCTGAGTTCTTAAAGGTTTTATTAAGATTTCTTACTGCCTGTCAAGTTATCTATGACATTTTGGTGACAAATAACCTATTTTTGCCTAAGGATAAAAATATGTTTTGGCTACGATATAGGCTAATGTCAAGTTGAAATTGAGATTTGACCATATCAAAATGCATTATGTGCACAAGTACTTTCATAGGAGAATCTTTGAGTCAATAAATTTTTACGGCTTCGATAAGGACAATAATCATACTCTACTGAGTGCTAAGGACAAGCAAGGTACTGTCCTCAGTGAATTAGATGTGGTAGGGCATTTAACTCTGCAATGGCTTTGACTGTGTCACCTTGGCCAGGCTCAGCTACAGTCCAAGAAATACAAACTCAAAGACCAGAGAGCGTCCCACGTGGTTGTTTTGGACAAGACGATTCTAGCATGTTTTCTTAACAGCAGCGCTGATTGACATTTGGGGCCAGATGACGGTACTTTGTTGGGCGACCCTTCATGTTGTAGTTGTTTGGTAGCACACACTAAATGCCACTAGCACCCCCGAGCTGTCAACCACAAATGTCCCCAGACATTACCAAATGTGCCCTAGGGGGCGATATCACCCTCGGGTGAGATCCACAGAATGGACTGAAGCTTGGCACAAGGCTGTCGCACTGGGTTCCGAGGTCACATCTTCAGAGCATTCATGAAAACTCTTAGGAAGAAAGATTTAATGACAGATCCAGCTACCACCCAGGAAGACAGGGAGCGCTTGGTGAAGGGGGAGAAGGAAATTAGGACAGAGGGCCTCGGTTCATCCAATGCAACGATTACCACCTTTTAAAAATCAACACAGATTTTTCTGATCTTGAAAATAAAAATTAGGCAGTTTTAGGAGAACAAAGCAGGAGGACCTTGCTGTCGATGATAACACTGCGGGGACCAATGGGTGGAAAGATAAACTGTTGGAGTGTGTGGGTTCATATTATTTAGGTCAAGATGGATATGTCTTCTGCCTTCCAGTCTTGCATTAGTGCCCACCCAGAGCCTGTGTGCCTTCTTGTTCTAGAAACCTCTCAGTCATGTAAAAGGGAGATCTCTACCTCACATAGGTTATTTCTTCCTGCAGCTGGGGCAGCGTTTGGTTCTGAGTTGTGTCAGCACTCTGAGATTTATAGCCATTTTAAAAGTCACTATTTATATTTGCACCTGAATGTGTGTATATGTGTGTATGTCTATATATGTGTGTGTGTGTACACATACACACATGCACAGAATACAAACCTTTTAAGAAAAAGGTGATTTTCCATTGGGATGTTTTTTATGATTAAAGCTATTTAGGAACATAAGACACATTGTCACCAAAGACTACTTCCCTTCATTTATTTAACATACAATCATTGTGCACCTACTGTGTGTCGTGTAATGGGGATACGCGAATGGGTGAAGATGGATAAAAACCCTTACTGTCATTGCACTTGCATTCTAGTGCAGAAGGCAGGAAGTAACTGATCAACATAACAAGTAAATGAATAAATTCTGTAGTGTGCTAGACAAAGGTGCTATGGGAAAATTGGACCAGGGTTAGGGGAGCAGAAGTGGTGGAAGGAGGAGAAGGTGAGAGGGACGGGTGAGGGTTCATTGAGGAGTTGGGTGCTCAGTGGAGATCTTCCTGAGAAGGTGACATTTGCATCAAGTCGAGAAGGAAGTGAGAGATGTAGCCCATGCAGATAATGAGACAGAACATTCTGTGCAAAGAACAGCCAGTGACAACACCTGAGGCAGAAATAACCTGAGGCTCAAGCAAAAAGGAAGAGGCCCTGATGACTGAGTGATGTGTAAATTGGAGGGGAGCGGACCATAAGAGTGGAGCCTGGGGCAGTGATGGATTCTGAACAGTCATTGTAATGACTTTTACTCTGAAATGGAGTCCACCTGAGAATTTTGAACAGAGTGGTGTGACCTGGCTGCTGTGTTGAGAATAGACTGTAGGGAGCAAGGATGAAACTAAAGGGGGCTGACAGGCAGGTGTCCCCACTCAAGTGGTCTGTGCCCAGTGCCCTCTCTGATGAGCTGCGTGTAGATGGCTCTGTACCCCGTAATTCACAGCCAAAGATACTCGCCTCTTCTCCAGTCTCTCCTCTCCTCTCAAATGGCCTTCAATTTGAAATACACTCCAGAGCCTTGGTCCCCACGTGCGGACCCTGGACCAGCAGCATCAACCTCATCTGGGAGGAGCCTCAGAGACACCGCAGCACGAGTCCAGGTGAAAGACTGTGGAGAGCCAGGCAAAATGGCAGCTCTGGAGGTAGGAAGTAGAAACCGGATTCTGGAAATAATATGAAAGTGGAGCCGTTGGACTTCCTCACCAATTTGACGTACAGAGAATGAGTGAAGGAGGTCTCCAAGGTTGGAGCCAAGGAAATGGAAAGAGTGAGTTGCCTTTGAGATGGGGCGACTGCTTCGGGTGTCCGAGTAAGGGCTTAAAGGTTGTCTGACAAGCCCTCCACTCTGCAGCGAACATGGCATCTCGCTTCCTTAAAGACAGATGTATTTTTGTGCAGTAGCTTCATAAAAACTACAAGGTGGCTTTTCCATCACACAAAAAATTTGAAGAGGTATTGAGAAATGCAGGAAGCCTGAACTACAAATTCGTAGCACATTTTGTGTGATGTTATCAGCTAATGGCAGTAGGTTCCACATTTCTCTTTGTGGCATCCTGATTTTTCATGCCCGAAATGCACCTGGGTAACTGAGGATGCGTTTGCTTCCTTTTAGGATGTGGCCGGTTACTGTAACGAGGAATGTTGCAGAATAATCTGCTAGTACAGGAGAAAACGGCTAAAGAGTTTTATTGTAGACTAAACCCTGTCATGAATCCTAATCTTATTTTCACTTGCTGTGACTCAGGAGTGATGTTGACTTTCTTTGCAGCTGACACTTTTTGCGGCCAACCTCCCCCTTTATGTACTTGTTTGTTTTTATTGCCGCCCCACTGACATCTTCCTCTTTCTTCTCATGAGAGCTAAGGATTAAGGTTTAAATGACAGATAATAATGATTATTTAGCCATGGTCACTGAGTTACCCAATAGTACTTTCATTTTTAGGAGAAGTTTTGAATATAAGTACTCATTCACTCAAATCGACTGTTATGTAAAATAATTCTTACGTTGGCTACTGGGGTCATTTTATAGCAACAACAGAGAGCACCATTCCACATGGACAGTATTCCTTCCTTTTCAACAATTTGTTATTTGCCATCTGTACAGCAATATTCCTCCCTGAATCATTTTCTGCTATTACCAAAACCCCACAAAAGTACAAAAGAACTGGATATTAAAGAATCATTCAAATGCCTGGTCTTTGGAAACATATTCTATTAGTGATTCAGGGGTCCAGGCTTCTGAACAATTTTGTTAAGAGCAGTTTTCTTTCAGGTCTGATAAGAGCCAAGTTCTTTGTTTCTCCTTTGCTTTTTCATCCATTAGTGAGCAATCATACAGGAAGCATATAATAATTTTTTAAAAGGTTTTATTTATTTATTTTTAGAGAGAGGGGAAGGGAGGGTGAAAGAGACGGAGAGAAACATCCATGTGTGGTTGCCTCTCGAGCGCCCCCTACTGGGGACCTGGCCCTGCAACCCAGGCATGTGCCCTGACTGGGATCGAAATGTCGTCCTTTTGGTTCATAGGTCAGCACTCAATCTACGGAGCCACAGCAGCCAGGGCTGAAGGCTATAATAATTTAACAGGTTATTGAATCACCTTTCAGTGAGATTTGTTGTTTAAGTCTCACCTCAGAAAAACAGAATTACTAGGAATCTGCTCTGTGGGTGCTCACACTTTCTGTGGGAAATCATCTCTTAGAATATAGCAGGGATGGAAATGGCGGTGGTCTTTTACCGCCCTCTCACACCCACTGTGAGGTAGAATTTCCAGAAGGAAAATCAATGACCGATCAGAGAACCAAGGTGGCGGCTGGGAGACTGGCTTGGGAGGCTGTTGCAGTAATTCAGGACAGTGATGCGGGAGGCCGGCACCAGCAGGCCGGCTGTGGAGCTCGTGAGAGATGGGCAGATTCTGGATGAGGTTTAAATCCGGGGCTAGCGGGGTTTGCTGATGGGATAAATACATGGCGTGGGTCAAGGGTACCTCCAACATGTTTGGTTTAAATAACTGGGAGAATATAGTTGATAGGCAGGGTATTCTTAGAGGCCTACAGAAAGGAAACTGAGGAAGACAGGATTTGGAAGAACAAAGTAGCACCAAGCAGGAGACAGCTGCTATTTCCCATTTTGTTTATAGTCTTTGAGTATGATTACCAGTCTAATCTGCCACTGGACATTTTCCAAAGCTTTCTAGTAAATGGAAAATGCTGGGAAAGATAAGTGGTGTGTGTTTATATGTCAGCATTGAGCATAGACTTCAACTCCAAAATGGAATCTATTTCCCTCATTTTCTAAACTGTAATATTTTCAATTTTAATATTTATGCTAATGTAACACTCTTAGTGAAGAAAATTGAATCAAACTTTGGTTGAAGAGGAAATTAAAGCAAATCACAGCCCTGACTGGTGTGACTCAGTGGATCGAGGGCCGGCCTGCGAACCAAAGGGTCACTGGTTCATACTCCCAGTCAGGGCACGTGCCTGGGTTGCAGGCCAGGTCCCTGGTAGAGGGTGCACGAGAGGCAGCCATGCATTAATGTTTCTCTCCCTCTCTCCCTCCCTCCCTTCCCCTCTCTCTAAAAATAAATCAATAAAAATCTTTTTAAAAATAAAGTAAACCACATTTTTATATAGTCTGAATTCCTTGATTCAGAAAATCAAAATATTCAGTGTAGCTATCAAATAATGAAGCTGATTAATACCTCATGGAAATTACAGCCCGAATTCCTCTTCTCCAATTTAAACCCAAATCACAGTTCCATTTCGTTCAAGTTCTATCTTTTAAATTCCATGCTTTTTGCTTTGAACTCAAGACATTTTTAAATTACAGATTTAAAATTCATTCAATTATTTCAGAAACCCAGTACATGAACCATAGTTGTAAATTTAGTCTATGTTCTTCAGCCAAAATGCTATAGAAATTTCTCTTTGTAGCCCTCCAGCTTGTCTTTTTTTAATGTTATTTTAAATCCTGTGCTATTTCGATTTTAATGTGTCCTGTTCTTCTGAGTCTAATTTTGAGAATATGAAGTGAAACATCAGGATATTGCGGAAGCATTGTTGATTTATTTTGAAATGGTCATGTTTATCTCCTCTTTCTCTTGCAAGTGGGCGGGGACAAATAGTTATCATTTCATTTATATCAACGTCATTTTTATTTTTTGCAGTGTCTATTTCAAGAAAAACCAGGCAGAGCTCTTCATCATGAAAGGTAGACTTCATTGGGTATTGCCTTACTCACTGAACCCAAGTAATTAAGGAGACACTTTGCCACTAAGATCCAGGTTAAGGAGAAAGTACATGTCTTTCATCAAATCCTGCTGATCCATGACCTTTTTGGTTGAAGGGCAAGGGACACTTAAAATGTTGGCTTCAAGGAAGGCAAGACCTTGATTTGGGCTCTAAATTTAACACTCAGTATTGTCCTACCAACATCGAGTCAAGTGGTTTTACACAATTAGCTGAAACCAATATCGAATTTCCTGTCTTGGTCCTCGCTTTCACCCTTCTCAGGAAACAAGTCAGAATTGAGTCTATATCAGCCTTGACCTCCAAGACCCATGGGAGGTCAATACTCATCAACCACCTTTTAGGAATATCAACAGAGACCATACTAGGACTGAGTCATTGATCTTTTGATTGGTGTTCTCACTGTAATGTGAGGACTCTGAAGTCTTGACCTTGTCCCTATAGTGCTTGAGCTTTTAAAATGTTTATTTTTAAAGAGACAACAGTATTATTGACATGTAGAGAAAATAAATCTATTTTAGGTGATAATGGAAGTAGCTCCTCAAATAGTAAGACTGTTTTTTCTATTACTTTCTGTGGTAGACAAAATTAGTTGTATCCATAATAACATTTCCCCTTTTTCTTACCACCAGGAACTCAATTTGATTTAGGTGGCAGTGTGCACAACCCTTGGAGATGAGTCTAAAGCAGTGGTCTAAATTAATGTATGGTATTTCTATTTCCCTTGGACAAATTCTCCCTTTTTCAACCCCTCTTGCAAGTTATGTGACTTTTGGCCAATGAGACATAAGGGTAAGACTGCTGAGGGATAACCAGGAGAGATTTTACTGCCAGACAAAAGAGAGAGTTTGGAAGGCCACTGCGTCTGCACAGCATTTACCCTCTTCTTTCTGCCTTGAATGTGCTTATAAGATGTGATGCCTGGATCTGCAGTATCCATTTTGCAACCATGAGGTTATAAACTCTAAGGCAAAATGCTGAGGATGGCAAAATGGAAAGATAGTGATACTGACACTCTGGCAATTTTATTGATCTAAGGTATCAAACCAGGAACTCCCTATTGCTTTTATTTTGAGATTAATAAAATATACTTATTTTTTACATTTGTAATAGTTCTATTCCTTATTGATTTAGCTTCTGTTATATTCTTGAGTCAAATCATCCACATACTTCACTTTGTAGAAACAAACTTTTTCTCTTAGAAAGAACCCTGAATTAGCTCAGACTTAGTCTTAGAACACGTATACTTGAATGCCCTACTATTCATCAGATCTGTGGTACATACTGGGAATATTAAGATCAATAACACGTATTCTTAACCCCAAAGGATCTTAGAAATGAGTGGGAGAGATCGACTTTCAATAGGTAATTTTGATACAGTGAGTCATGGGTAACAACAGCGATATGGACTGGCCACAGGCAGGCTCTTCCTGGAGACTGAGTGGATAGGGGAGGGAGACATGGTTAGCAACAGCAAGAAAGCAGACCATGGTAGACACCTTGGATGGTCTGCAGCCCACAGACATTTTGGTGGATACACAGACGCATCTTCTTGAAAATAGTCCAGTTGCTTTACAAATGAGTGCTCTTGTGCCAGAAGATATTTAAACAACAAGAGAAAATAGCTGGGATGAGCCAAAGTGGTGTCACAGCCAGACTGGGCCAAAGGGTAGAAGATGCGTGTCCGTTTCCCATCCTGTGGGTGTTTGGCGGAGAGCGAAACACAGGGGAGGCATTGCAGCGCTGCAGACCTGGGGAGAGAAGGAGAGTGCCTCTCAGAGGAGGACATTCTCATTCCCTGGTTCCCAGGGTTTTTATTGGGACTGGTTACTAACGGTGCATAGAATTACTACCAGTCGCATCTGTTACCAGGGTAATGGAGGAGAGGGGTGAGAGAACGGTCAAGTGTTGTTTACCAGGACAACCAAGAGAGAGGGAACGCTTGGTTCCCCTTCAATGGTCGCGTTCGTACCAAGTTGTAAGAGCAGTTAGGTAGGGGTTATAGTTTTTTTGGGCTGATGACTGAGGACTAGCCACTCTAGAATTTGAAGCTGAGGCCCTAACTGGGCTAGGAGCCCGGTAGAGGTTCCTAGCGAGGGAAAACACATGAGGTGAGCTACTAACCTTGATTCTATTCGCGAAAATTCATTCTTGAATAGCTCGATTGACTATCTGAATCTCAGCTGTAACAGCTTCAGTTAGGACCCTCTTGGACGTTAGTTTCGGATCACCCTTCTGAAGGTTAAATAGATGGGTTAACTGATGTGTCCTAAAGCCGAGGCTGGGCCTGAGCCAATTAATGGCTCCTAATAACTGCTGTAACTCGTTAATGGTCATTTCCTGGGCTGGCTGAATTGCAACTGCCTGAGGCCAGATCTCCCTCTTGAATAGAAGATGGCCTTAAATACCTCCAAGGGGAGCTGAACTGTACTTTTTCTGGGGCACTTTGGAGCCCAGTGGCTGGCAGATGACTTTGCAAGGTGTTGGAAAATACCCTGTAGCCATTCCTCAGTGGGGGCAGCTCTGAGAATATCATCCATGTAATGATCGATACAGATGTTGGGAAAAGCCCCGCGAACAGGCAGTAAGGCTTGGCGAAGGAAATACTGACAGATGGTAGGGCTATTAAGCATGCCCTGGGGAAGTACTTTCCACTGATATCATTGGAGGGGCTCATTGTTATTGATAACGGGGATGGAGAAGGCCAACTTCTCCTTGTCTTTCTCTGCAAGGGGGATGGTGAAGAAACAAACTTTAAGGTCAATGACTACTAATGACCACTCTTTGGGAATACAGGCTGGGTGTGGCACCCCAGGTTTCAAAGCCCCCATGGGCTGAATAACTGCGTTTACCCGCCGGAGGTTGTGTAGGAGTCACCATTTTCCTGACTTCTTAGGGATGACAAAGATTGGGATATTCCAGGGACTGGTAGAGGGCACAATACGTCCTGCTTCTAGCTGTTCCTGTACTAATTTCTTAGCTTGTTCTAGCTTCTCCCCTGGAAGAGGCCACTGACCTACCCAGACCAGCGTCTCAGACAGCCAGGTCAGCGGGAGGGGAGGTATAACGATCGTGGCCCCTATGGAAAAGAAGGAATGTTAACAGTGGCCCCACATTGAGTAAGAAGGTCCCTTCCCCGTATGTTAATGGGCACTGGAAGAACATAGGGTCGGACTCGTCCCTTTTGACCTTCTGACCTCTGGCAGGGCAGGTGCCAGACACTTTTCTTAGGAGAGGATTTCCCTCCGACCCCTATTATACTGACATCCCCTGCCGTTGACCAGCCTCTCTCCAGGCCATTCCTGCTCTGAAATTACAGTTATATTACCCCTGTGTCTAGTAGCACAAAGAATGGCCAATCTTTAATCTGAATTGTAAGACTTGATTTTGATTTCTGGATGGCAGCCATCCACAGCACCTCATGTGGGTTGCTGGTGCTTTCAAACCCTGCAGTCTGGACCTCCTTGGTGGTCCTGGGGACGGAATACGGCAGAAGCAGGAGCTGAGTGACACGCTGTCCTGCCAGAATGATCTGATAGCTATCACTGGAAACTAATACCTGGATTTCCCCAGTGTAGTCCGAATCAACAACTCGGGTTGGACCTGGATTCCCCTCAGGGCTGTGTTGGATCTGCCTAGGACTAACCCTACTAGCCCTGCAAAGAGTGGCCCGTACACCCGGGTTGGGGCCTTCAAGACCACACCTTGTTGTTTAAGGGCCATTGTCTTGGCGGTACAGAGACCTAGTCCTGCGCTCCCCTGAGTGACGGCCCAAAGGCCGGCTACCCTTGATGCAGGCTTTGCCTAGAGGAGCTGCTCCTGGGGCTTTCTCGGGGTGCCGGAGCTTGCGCCCCTCATCCCGTCTCCCTGCCGGGGAATTGGGTTTCTGTCTTTATCGAACTTGGACTTACACTGGTTAGCCCCATGTTTGCCCTCTCAGCATCTCAGGCAGTCCTTCTGGGGCTTCCCCATCCCCTTTTTCCTGGGCGGCTTTTTTGCACGTGGCCTGGCTTGCCACAATCGTAGCACCTTATCTCCCTGCTACTGGGGGCTCTGTGGGCTGCCGTGAGCAGAGAGGTGCAGTGTGACTCAGCTCTGACATTTTGGCAAGCCTTCAGGTATTGCCCAATGCCCTGTGAGATCCTCTTAGCGGCCCGAGGACAGCTTTACAATCCTCGCTGGCATTCTCATAGGCCAGCTGCAAAAGCCGCGCGTCAGCAGCACCTGTGTTCTCAACCTGCCGTTGAATGGCCTGCTGTGGCCTATCTGTGGAATCCATATAAGACTCTGTTGGTCCCTGCCGGATGTTGACAAAGGAGCTTATCCCCTTCTTACTACCTGGGATGGCTCGCCATGCCTTCTGCGCAGTCTCACTGGCCTGCCGGCTAGCCCTGCGATCGGCTTGGGCCTGTCGTTGTGGATGGGCGAATGCCCCTTCCCCTAAAAGGAGGTCCACTCCTATGGGGATCTGATCCTGCAGGTTAGCCGTGGCTTGCCTTGCGGCCCTGTCCCGATAGTCTGTGAGCCATGCCGTATCCTGTGAGGGGGAAGCAGCATCCACACTAAGGCTTTCCAGTCCCAAGGGGTCATGCGGTGTCCCTTTGCTATGGCCTCTACATGCCCTAGGGTGAAGGGCGACTGCAGCCCATTCTCTTCTACACTTTTCCTTAATTCCTTGAACACCTCAAAGGGCAGGAAATCCCAATGGGGCTGGTTATTTCTCATGATGATAGGGAATGCCCCCAATGCCTCAGTGTCACCCTGCCGGGCCCCTTCTTTGAGTTAGCCCTCCATGAGGGACTGGAAGCCTCCCGGGCTTTTGATGACAGCAGGTTGCCCTTCACAGGCATTGAAAAGGGTGGATCCCAGGGCAGACCGTCTGGATCCCAGATGGGTCCTGGCTGCGGGGGCACAGAGGTGATGGCACAAACCGAGGGTCTGACCCTGCTCTCAAGCTCCTCAGTGGGGTCTTGGAGCGCCGCATGCTCTGCAGCATCCCCACCGTTTCCCTCACTCGTTTCCTGGGTGCTGGCAAGGGCGCTCCTCCCTCAGTTCAGAGCAGTATAAGGGCTGTTCACACAAGGCCCCAGGTGACTAGGGCTTGGGCTGGCACCCCGCTGCTGTGCTTAGTGTGCCATTTGAGCTTCGCCCCAGTCTTATCCCAAACCTGGTGATCAAGCATCCGCTGGTCAGGGAACCAGGGACAGCAGTTTTTGACTACCCGGAGCATGTCTATCAAATGTTGTTCCTTAACCTGACACCCTGCTGCCTTCAGTAATTGGAGCAATAAGTTTAAAAACATCTGCTGGTGCTTTGTTAACGAGACACCCATTGCGTAGCAAAAGCAAAGTAAGTGCTGAGCAAAGCAAGCGATCCTTCTCTGTACTACGTGCCTCCAGGATTCGGCGAATCCCTGGCTCCTCGATCTGGGGAGGCCAGCCGGCCCTTCGTTACCTAAGTAGAAGCGAACTCTCTGGTGGGCCACATCGGGGTCACCACTTGTCTGTTTCCCCTACTGCGGGTGTTCAGCGGAGAGCGAAACACGGGAGGCATTGCAGCGCTGCAAGCCTGGGGAGAGAAGGAGAGTGCCTCTCAGAGGATGACGCTCCCATTCCCTGGTTCCCGGGGTTTTTATTGGGGCTGGTTACTAATGGTGCATGGAATTGCTAACAATCGCACCTGTTACCAGGGTAATGGAGGGAGAGGGGTGAGAGAACAGTCAAGTGTTGTTTACCAGGACAACCAAGAGGGAGGGAACTCTTGGTTCTCCTTCAGTGGCTGTGTTTGTACCAAGTTCCACGTGCGGAACCCTGCGCTTGGTGTCACAGGTACACATACCAAGGGGGTCGAACTCGCACAGATGGGCAGACAAGACCTGTACACTTTCGCCCAGGGTGCTTTGCCCGCAGCATGGAGGTGGCATGCTGGCTCTGCTTGTGGGAGTAACTGACTGGCTGGTTGTCAGGAAAGATCAGCAGTGCAGAGAGAGGGGAAGGCATTCAACCAGCTGTAGAGGCTGGCTCCTCCTACTGAGAAGCCACCCAAGAAGAGGAAGAGCAGGCCCCTTGGTCCTCTCCATTGGCAGTTAGGGGGAAAGTGAGTCTCTGTAAGCCACTCCCAGCCTCTTTTCTTATTCTTTGCCTCTTAGTTGGAAAGTTTTAGTATAACCACGTTGGCCTCACATTTTTATATGTGGCTCAGCCTTAGAATGTTACCGTTAGAGATGGAAATCCATGGTTAACACAGGACAAATTATATTCTCCTCTTCTCAGAAATCAAAAGGGAGATTATTTACCAGAGAGAGATTTTCCTCTCCATCTTCGATCTAGATGATTGGGCACAATGAACAGACAATTTTCCTTTACTATACTACTCTTGTAGGTGAGATAGCAAATGGCTTGTTGAGATAATAGCGCATGAAAGAAACATAAAAGCTCAGATTCCTCTAAGGACAGAAACGCCACTTGACAGATGAGTCCAGTGGCCTGGCAAGCTAGTGAACTTATATCTTGACCAATGGAGAAAAGAGGACAAAACAAGATTCAGAATTTTGCCTATGCACTTTCTTTTGGTTAAACAGCCTACTTTAAAATACTCCATCAATTCTGGTAAATTTTTATATGTGAAAGTACCCTGTCGTCCAATCGGAATTGTAGAACATGACAACAAATTGCATATTTTCTGATATGGATAGCAAAGTAAATGAGATTACCAAAAACAGAAGCGTCTCCTATACAGCAGCAAAATGGGGAAGGGGATTTAGGGTCACTAACTGTGGCCCAGTCACAGGACTGCGTGCTGTGCTTTTATGACTTTGTATTATTTAATTTAATTCTGAGGTCATTACCATTACCCCACTTTAGAGATAAACTAATGCTAAAGGAGACTAAGAAACTGACCCTGAAATAGGACCCATAGCTTTTAAGTGGCCAAGTTGAGATTTATATTCATATTTGCCTCCAAAGCCAGTGGTCCTTGCGTACGTAGTTCTCCACTGTTGTCTGGCCTGTGGTTCGGCCCCTGTTGGGCCTGTGTATTTCACAGAGTGCTTGGAATATGCAGATTCCCGTACCCTGACCCCAGAGATCCTAATTCTGTTGCTCTTTGGGAGGGTACAGTCAGGAATTTCTATTTTCCCCAAGCATGGCCTGTGATTTCGATGTCGTCTGCCTGAAGACAGTACTCGGAGGGGTGCTGGTCTGGACTGAAAGTTCTCCACGCTGCACAGGAGGTTTACAAAGTCCCAATGCTTGGTGCCCCACCTCAGATTCTCTGGAGTGGAGCCCAGGCATCAATATGTAAAAGTCAAGTCCTGATGCCTCTAGGCCATGGTCATTCTGATGGACAGTGAGGGCTGCGAATTGCTGGTCTAGCTCTTTCCGGTCTCAGTTTCATCATTGAGTAACTGCACGATCACTGACAATCCTTGCTCCTCTATAAGGTCTTGAACTGTGATGGTTAGTTTTATGTGTCAACTTGACTAGACTAAGGGACAAGACCCAGACAGCTGAGAAAACATTATTTTGGGCTGAGTCTGTGAGGGTGTTTTTGAAAGAGATTAGCATTTGAATGATTAGCCTGAGTCAAAAAGACCTGCCCTCATCAATGTGGACAGGCACCGCTCAGTCTGCTGGGAGCCAGAATAGAACAAAAAAGCAGAGGAAAGAGGGATTTTCAGACTCCATAGGCACAAGAGCTAATTCCTATAATAAATCTCCTCTTAGATGTATCTGTCTAATCCCATTGGTTCTGTTTCTCCGAAGAACCCTAACCAATATGTGGACTCTCCCTTCAAGATCTCTTCCAGCCCTGGCTGGTGTGGCTCAGTGGATTGAGCGCCTGCCTGCAAACCAAAGGATCCCCAGCTCGCTTCCCAGTCAGGGCACAGGCCTGGGTTGCGGGCCAGGACCCCAGTCGGGGGCGTGCGAGAGGCAACCACTCATTGATCTTTCTCTCCCTCTCTTTCTCTCTCTTTTCCCCTCTCTCTAAAAATAAATTTTAAAATCTTAAAAAAAAAATCTCCTCCCAATACCCAGGTCTTAGAGGAAAACTAGTTGATATTGGGCGCACCGTTCATTGTTCAGTACAAATTACAAATACATTATATACGGTTGCTTCTGGAGTTAACACTGTACATATCATTTTCCCCTTGGTAAATAGGGAAAAACACAATACTTGCAAGTAAAATATGATTTTCTTTCAGCACTTGCCGTAGAATGCAGATCAAGAATTTTCCCACAGCTGCGATTCAGAGTGGGGAAAGGAGGGCGAGGGCTGAAGGTGGTACAGGTAGTGAGTGAGCAGAGGTGGGGTGTGACCCCAGGTCAAGTTTCATTTTTCAGTGGGACTCCCAGAAAATTCCGGAGACAACACATGTGGAGAAAAAGATAATGACAGTTTAGATTTGGTCATTATAGTTATTTTTCACTACGGTAAGCAGTGCAAGCTGGCAGTGCATCCTAAAACTTCGTTTTGCTAGAATTCCGTGACTTGAAGAACACTGCGACTTAAAGAACGCGGATCTACAGCTCGGTATCCCATAAAAACTACTCTGCATTCCTTAAATATTTCCTGGATGAATTAATTTCTCCAGATTTACTGAATACTTATAGATGTGCAAAGTGAATTTGTCCTTTTTTTTTTTTTTTTTTAAAGAATCACTGCATCCAGTGAACAGCACAGGTGAATGGCTGGCATGTTGCATCTGAACAGCACATTGCACAGTGTCCTTTAATCCTGACGTCGTTTGAATCACAGAACTAGGGAAGACTATGACTTTTGAAAAATAGTCATGTAGGTGTTCTGAGCTCCTGTAGTGGAACAGAACCTAACCGGGGATTGCAAACTCAAATGCCTCCAGGGGGCCAGACAGGTAAACTAGACAGGAGTACTGAGCAGATGTAAGGAAGAGGGGCCATGGAACCCTTGAGCATGCAAGTCCTACCTGAAAGCTTTTGAATATACATTTTTTTAAAAATATATTGTGCAGGTAGAATAAAACATACCCAAGAGCCATCACTTTGTCACCCTGATCCAAACAAAACCAGGCGGAATGTCATAATCCCTTGAAATACTGGAAAATTCTTTACAACTTTTTTGTTTTTAATCCTCACCTGAGGACATTTTTTCATTGCTTTTAGAAAGAGGAGTGGAGAGAGGAAGGGAGATAAACATCAGTGTAAGACAAAAGCATCAGTTGGCTGCTTCCCCCTGTGCACCAGGACCAGGGACGGAACCTGCCACCTAGACACTCAGAATCGAACCCGTGACCCTTTGACTATGGACCGCTGCTCCAACTGAACAAGCACAGCGACCAGGGCTCTTTACAACTTTTAACATGCCAGTTTATTGGCAGTCTCTCTTCCCTTCCTGAGAAAGAAAACAAAACTCAAAACATACAAACGGTCCTAGGTGTTTTTTAAACTGTAGCAACTCGGAGCTAAACCTATGGGGGCATTCTTTTTATGGATATTGTTACTCTCTGTGTGCTGTGCCACTGGGGGGAAAAATAAATGTTTTTTCATGCATAAGTTAAATAACATGGTGTAGATACAACATACACTGCCTTTGTCACTTCGATATTTTCACACCGAGTTGTGAATGGTGTTCAGAAATTTAAATTAATGTATCTTCTTGATACAGATACATGCCATAGTTTTGAAGTATGTATCTTCATAGGATATATGCATTGTTGGTGATAAGAGAAAATAAAGAGCTTTCTAGCAACATAAAATAGCTTTCAGGATGTGCTCATCTTTACTGTAGTTGACTTTTATTTCCTATTCTGAGGCACAGTGTGCTGATCTTATAAATGTTATTAGATGTTGACCTGTAAATATAAATAAGAATTGTCAATAAGTGGAATTTTATTTCTGAACACAGAGGCCAGATTCTCCTTTAAGCTGCATGAGGTTTCGTTTTGAGCTTGTCATATCAAAAAGTAATAAAACAAGTTTTTAAAGATTTTATTTATTTATTTTTAGAGAGAGGGGAAGGGAAGGAGGAAGAGAAGGAAAACTGATGTGAGAGAGACATGGATCGGTTGTCTTTGGTATATGCCCCGACCAGGGACTGAACTCACAACCTAGCCATGTGCCCTGCCTGGGAATCAAACCTGTGACCCTTTGCTTTGCGGGATGATGCCCAACCCTCCTGAGCCACACCCATTAGGGCAGTAATAAAGCCATTTTCGAGAAGCATTTTCCATTAGAGTCGTGAAGCAAATTCTCTAGTGATAGGGGTTTTCCACCTACTCCGCAGAGCGGGAACTCAGCAAAATAGCCTTGTCCCTCAGTCGCAAGGGTAGAAAAACTGCCTTACATTTTTACGGCAGAAAAGGAAATAGGCTTCACTGTTTCAGCCTAACAAGTACCCAAGCTGGGCCCTGGGGCATCTGATAATAATCCAGCCATACGACTGCCCCCATATGACACGGAACCAATGATGTACAATGTGGTAGCCACTAGCCACATGTGCCTGTTTCAATTTCAACTAATTAAAATTAAATGAAATGTAAAATCCAGTTCCTTAATCACACTGGCCACATCGCAAGTGCTCAATAGCCACATGTGGTTAGTGGCTACCATATATAGTAGAAAAGATACAGAACACGTCCATCATCACAGAAAGTTCCACTGGACGGTGCGGGTGTAGAAATCATGAACTCACCTCTAGAGTCAGACTGACTGGGTTTGAAAGCAAGAAGAATTTCTTGAGATCGCTGGGCCTCAGCTCCCCCCGTCTATAAAATTAGGGGGATACTTACAGGAGGGCTTCTGTGACGATGAAACGAGTTCATCATATGAGACGCTTTTATAAGTGCCCGGCCTACAGGAAGTGTGTAACAGATACAGTGGGGCGTTCCTCAGTAGGCGTTCAGTACAACATTCTGAACACCCAGACAATGCAGCAGGTTAAATCCAACACAGACAGACTGAGGAAGCTTCGCGGAAACGGTGACATTTACGTTGAACCCAGAAAGATGAATTTTAATGAGTGAAGAAGGGGAATGGATGGGAAGGAAGGGAGCTCAGCTTTTGCAAAGCCATGGAGGCGTGAAATTCTGTGGCACATCTGGGTGATGGCAAATCACCTGATTTGTCTATGCAAAGGGGGAAGGCGGGAGCGGGGCGGGCTACAGAGGCAGGGAAAGGTAGATTATGCGTTGGAAGAGGCCAGGTTCAATTTCTTATAAAAAAGAATAAGGAGCCAGCGAGGGGGTTTTGACATGACCATATCTAAGTTTTGGAAAGACAGCTTTATGCTAATATTGTAAAAGGTGGGTTAAAGTGGGGGTCCAACCATCAGGAAGGAAAGGGGGGATGATGAGATCTTAAACTAAGTCTGTGACCTTGAAGTGAGGCTGAGAAATGTGGAGGTGGAGGAGAAGGGCGTGTTCATAAATCCTGGGGGTGGATTACATGTGGGGAAGTAGAAAAGGGCGATTTGAAGATAATTCCTCGGGGTTTCTGACTTGGGTGGAGATGCTCTGGCCGAAATCGGGATTTCAGGAGAAGGGTCAGGCAGGCATTGGCCGTGAAGCAAGCCTTCCTTGGCCTCTCCGGGCAGTGCTGACATCTCCTATTTTCTCTTACGTTTTAGCTCTAGATGGCAGCAAGCTACCAGCCATCAGCACTGCCTTGCGCTAATCTGATTCTCCCTACAGCAGGCTGTGAGTCCCATGAGGTGAGGACCTGACATTGTCTACACTATCACGTACTTTCTTGTGGAACCTTTCCTATCCTCCTCCTTACCACCAGACGCTCCCTCCCACTAAAACACCAAACACCTGTGTTCCCAGCCTCCCTTGCCCAATGTGAATTTGGGGAAACATTGGGACTGGGGCTCACAAAAACTTTCTTCCTTGACAGAGGAGCAAGATGGGAAGCTTCCCTCCCCTTCCTGCTTTCAGACATTGTTCTGTGATCATGTAACAATTAGAGCTGTGGCTGCCATATTGTTGCAGCGAGGCAAATGTGAATAGATCATAGAAGATGACTGTGAACCTGATATTGTTGAGGCCCTGGGCTGAAAATGGAACTGCCCTTCTCCTCACACTTCCCCGCACCCTTTACAAACCCTCTAAATAGGTGTTCCCTTGCCCTGATCAGTGTGATTCAGTGGGGTGAGCAAAGCAAAAGGTTGCTGGTTCGCTTCCCAGTCAGGGCACATGCCTGGGTTGTGGGTTTGGTCCCCAGTCAGGGCGCGTACAAGACGCAACCAACTGATGTTTCTCTTGCACATCAATGTTTCTTTCCCTCTCTTTCTTCCTCCCTTCCCCTCTCTCGAGAATTAATAAAAGAGAAAGCATTTAAATAAATAGGTGTTCTCTTACTCATGTCTCCTGGGAGGCAAACTCTCAAGCTGGTTGAAAACTATTATTTTAGGGAAACGCTTTGATTATCTGTCAAAGTCTAAAGAACAAATGATAGGACTACACAAATATCTGTTACGAATCACTGGTGAGTCCATCAGAATCAATCAAACAGCCTAATGGGTTGGATGGGGAGCAGGACAGGGCCCATGGGGAGTGAGAGGCTGCGTACAGCCGTTGGGGGACCGGGTGAGGTCAGGGGGGCCACGGAAGGAGGGAACTCTCAGGGAGTCAGGGTTGACAGTGGCTACCTCAAAATCACGTTTGGCAGTTATCATTGGAAGGGTCCAATGACAATTCCTGCCTATTTCAAGAGTTGAATTTGGGGATGGGTGTTTGGGGGGAAAAGCTGCCCAAACGAGGAGCTCCACTGTGAAAGCTTGTTTAGGTTTCCAGTCCAACACTATTCATTAAAGCTGCCTTGTTATAGTCAATTCTCTGCGCTTTAAAGCTTGAACAGAGTACAGCATCTTTTTTGAAAGGCCTGCCTGCCTTCTGCAGATCTTCTTCGGAGGTTGTCAGCTTATATGTGGCATGGAGCTCAGCATCTGTGACAGCACAGCATGCTCTCTGCTGGGTAACGATTAAACTGCTCTGGAGTCCGTACTGAATCACTGAAGGATAGTATGGCAACGGACAATAAGGAAATGGACATTTATTAGTGAGTAAATCTCTTTGTAGCCCTGCAATTCCTAAATTAAAAACAACACAGCTGTCATTCTTTTATGAAACATTACAGAAACACACCAAACTCTCCCTCCCATCATCTAAATTCCTGATATAATTTCTGAAGCTCCTCTGCCCCCACTGCCACTTTTGTTTCTAATAAAAATAGAGAATTTTTCTTTTGGACCATTGAGAGTCTGCATTACTAAGACCAGGGGGAAATTAAAGGAGGGGGGAAAAAAGCCAAGCATGTTTTCAGCTTTTGCAATAACTGGGAACTTTAATCACAATTGATGATTAATGCTAACATCTTTACTGAAATGCCAGCATCGTTATGACAAGTAAACTGCCATCAGCTGCACCTATGGAATAAATGCACTGAACCTTCTTGCCTGCGGGTTGGCTCCCACAGCCTCCACTCTTCTTTGCCCGCCTCCACTCTCTCCAGTCCCCAAACAATTAATCGCTCTATCTTCTGTACGGTAATTAGTCCTGTAAGATGAACTCAGATTTCAAATAATGATTTATGGAACAGAGGAAAAGGTCTCCTTTGATAAGACTGATACATGCTAAGCTTTAAATTCCCTTCAGGATGAATGTCTTTGGTTCCTGAGAAGAATACAGAAGGAAAGCAAAATCATACCTAAGGAAAACCCACTGTGTGCTAGGATTTTCTCTCATCTCCTTCTCACAGCAGCCCTGGGAAGCAGTTAGCAGTATTCTTATTTGACAAAAACCAAAGAGTTAATGAAATTTGCCCAAGGCCACAACATTGGTTAGCATGAAATCAGGTTCGGAGGACAAAGTAGTGTAGCTGTGACACCCTCTCTTCCAGTAGGGCCAACTGCTGCTCATTCTATGAAGTCTAGGAGCAGAGTAGCTCAGGACAAATGAAGAAGAGAAGGATGTTTCATCTTTGGTGCCCCTGACCTTCCTTTCTGCCTGTGTCTAGCTAGACATTCTCGATGCATTTGAAAAGCCAGGATAATACTGACCAGGTGCTTTAACAAACATTCCCCTTATGCCATTTCAGTGGCATAAGGTGGTACGTGGTTTATTTGTCCCCAGTTGTTTAGTCTCCTACAGGGTAAGGAGCTTGTCATCCTCATCTGTTGCCACGTGACTTGCAATGCCTGTTCATGTGGGTGCGCTAGTCTGCACGGGCTGCCACAGACTAGGTGGCTTAAACAACAGAAATTTATCTCAGTTCTGGAAGCTGGAAGTCCAAGAGCATGGTGCTGGCAGGTTAGGTTTTTCCCGAGGCCTCTCTCCTTGGTGTGCAGATGGCTGCCTTCTTGCTGTGTCTTTACATGGCCTACTCCTAGTGTCTCCTTTCTTACAAGTGCACCGCTATTATTGGATTGGGGCTCCACCTATATGACCTCATTTATCCCTAATTCCCTCTGTAAAGGCCTTATCTCCAAATACAGTCACATTGGTATTTAGAGTTTAAACCTGTGAATTGTTGTGGGGTGGGGGGTAATTCAGTCCATAACAGGAAGTAAGTAGAATTACCACCCTGCTGAGGCTTGGCCATATGATAGGCTTTGGCCATTGGAATGTGAGCAAATGTGCTGAAGGCCACATCTGAGCAGAAGTTTTAAGAACCTTGCATAGTGACTCTGCTGTTGGTTTATTTTCCCCTGTGCCACGAAGACAGCAGGTCCACAATAGGGGCTGATTCTTCCCCCTGGATCCTGGAATAAAGGAAATGTAAGGAGCCTAGCCATAGCCAAACAGCAGTTATCATGTAATATGAACTATAATCAAATCTTTGTTGCAGTTGAGATTTTTGGCTGTTTGTTACCGCAGCATAACCTAACCAACACTCACTGATACATGGAACAATATACAAATGTGTTTCTTGCTCAGTTACAGTCTGATACAGGTCAGATAGCTTTCCTTTGTTTCTCTTTTCAAGTAGTGACTCAGAAATCTGAGCTCCTTCCATCATTGGCTTCTGTCACCTTGAAGGCTTTATTTCCAGCCACAGACATGGAAACAAGAGAATGCTATCGATCTCTTGGGAGATTTTAGTGGACAGACGTAGAAATGGAGTGTATTCTTCTGTCTTTGTTTCTCTGATAAGAATGAACCTCATGGTCCTAACCGAAATGCAAAGGAAGCTTAGAAATACAGTTTTCCAGAATCCTGAGAGCAGTCCCAACCCTACATTCTAACGTGGAGACATCTGCACCATGTGTAGAAAAGGCTGCCAGGTCCAGATCGGCCCCGTTATTCATGGATCATCAAAAATAACTGTTTGTTCCTCTTAGAAGATGGTTCATCATCAGTATTCATCCCTTTGTGCTAACCATATCCTTGCAGTGCTCTTTATGAAGACAGGCTTCCTACCTTGCTTGACATTCTCCCTCGCCCCCAGTGGCTACCCTCCTTTTTTGTATTTAAGCTATGAATTATCTCAGCAGCCTCAAATGATTGGTTGAAAATATCTTTCATTTAGAACATTGAAAGTTTTCCAGATGCGTGGATTGCAGTATGCCAGGAAAGAGTGGAAAGTCAAACATTTTATTGCTGCAAAATGATTTTCAATTCTTCTTACACTCAAAGCAGTGCCAAGAAATTCCAAAGGATCAAAAATGTCATTATTTTTCAGTGCCTCTACCATCAGTTCTATTTCAGGAACCAATTGTACCCACCCACTCTCAGTTCGGGAGAATAATTGCATGCATTTGTCGGACTGAAACTGAGTTTCCAAAATATTTGGTGACGTTACCGAGGTTAGTTTTGTGTCTTTAGGGACGATCAATATCTCACTAGAATAAATGTAGCATCAAATTGCATTATTTCAGTGGCAGGCTTCTAATTATGATTCAGTTGATAAATCGGGTGCTAAGCATGCAATAACCTTGCCTCTTCGTTTATGTTTGTCTCTGTACTAATTTTCTTTTTAAATTAAACTCTTCAGAGGAGAGCTTAAGGTGTAGAATTTTTATTTCAGTTAAACAGTCCTCGCTCATTTGTTGCATATTCCCAACTCCGTTGTCCCATTGCTAGTCATACTGAAAGGGTGGATGAGCTTATCAAGAGGGCAACTAGTCTATTACCTGACAATCTCAATTTTAAAGAGTTTCAAGCAAACCCTGGCCTAGTAGCTCAGTCGGTTAGAGCGTCATCCCAATATGCCAAGATTGTGAGTTCAGTCCCCCGTCAGGGCACATACAATAATCAACTAATGAATACATAAATAAGTGGAACAACAAATCAGTGTCTGTCTGTCTCTTTCTCTCATTTCTTCTCTCTCTCTCTGTCTCTGTCTCTGTCTCTCCCTCCCTCAAATCAATAATTTTTTTTATAAAACACTAAAAAATAAAGAAGTTCAAGAAGTATTGATTTAGTCTCCCATGCTGGGTAAGTGGGAAGACCACTGCCTGCTTACTGGGTCACTGCATTGGGCACTAAGACTTGAAATTGTTGGCATTTTGCCTGTTGGCTTGCCTCACTTGGGTCTCCCTAACTTTTACCAATAAAGCAGGAACCTATGCCTGAGTTCTCACATAAGCATGGTTTTACCAACCTGCAGGGCAGTTGTCTACATAGAAGGGCTGGAAGGAATGCCTTGACTCCCAGTTTCCCCAAGCACAACAAATCAAAGGTTACTGAGAAATAGAGAGCGTTCCCCTGACTGCTTGGGACAGTGGTTTCTAGACTAAAGCCATTCCCAGAGAAGCCTCCATGGTTAGGGTGGTTTAACTCGTGAGAGAAACTGACCTTAATTATAGATATAAAGAATGCAGTCAGGGAAACATTTTCTGTTCCTACATTAAGAAGTAATGTGTTCTTGACAAATATATTATACTTGGGTAGTATTTAGTATTTTGAGAAAGTAACTTGATGAAGGAAGACTTTGTCTTTTGTAAAACAATTACTTGCTTGTAATTACTTACATATATGTGTTCCTTTGAGATCATAAACTCTTTGAAGTTATCAACAATGTCTATTTCTCCCACCGATATATCCCCAACTTAGGACAGGGTCTGACACATGCCGGAGAGTCAACCGCTATTTCTAGGTTGAATGATGAAGGGATTAATGATGTCCTTGATGTTCATAACAATTTACTACCCAAGGTCATTTTTGTTGTTGTTTAATTTGTTTAAAGAGGAAGAAGAACCTATACTATATGATGTGAGCAACAAAACATGGGCAAGACAAATTATATGCAACTGGTCTTTCCTTGTGAATGCTGAAAGTCAAGTTCACTCTTATATATACCAGTTTGTCAGTAAACTTTGCCCTTTTGTGACACTGGATTTCTAGCAGTTAAATTAACTGTTGGCGAATTTCTTATAGTGCTTTCAGGAGCTTTAAGAGATGATTATTATGAGAAATGCCATATGTTTACCTGTAGGCCATTCTGGTATTTGCTAGTAACTGCATTGCCCAGGCTCCCAGCTCTTAGTGAAATCTAGAAGCTTTTTACCCTTCCTCCCCCACCGTTGGCCATATGCCACTTCATATCCATAGGGAATCCTTACACATCACTCCCCCTTGGGAAGGAAAACGAGCTTCCATATACAAAGGCTCATTCCTAAATGAGAAGCATGGATAGTGTTTGGTTTGTTTAAGAAATACTTCAGCCTCAACTTTTTAAAGCTTAAAGCGAGCAGTACCTTTTGTTGGAATAAATCCAGTGTTCAAAGTTTGAGGAAATCCAGTCGGCTTCAAAGCAGGCTTGTAGGTTTATCCCCTAGTTTAAAAGACTTAGGCAAGGGAGATCGAAGGCGTGGAAGTTATTTTTAGGACTGTCGAAATGGTGTAGGGACACCTTTGTTGCTCTGCAAGTTGAGAAGTCTCTTCCGCTGTGCTGAAAACATTAGGTTTTCTTCCTCCTTCCTAAGGTAACATGTGCGAGGCTAATAGAAGCCCTGTTAATCATTAGTCATTACTCCTCAGTTGCGACGGGGGCTTCCAGCAAGGACACACACAGTGGAGAAGTGACAAAAACACACTACCCAGGTGCAAATGAATGCTAAAGCTTTGAAGATAGACAAAGGCTGAACATTATTGCAAGTCGGCTTCTGGTTTTGATGCATATAGAATAGCAAGGTAAAGACCTCTACTCTTGTCAGCCAGTGTCAACCACTCTTTGAAAGAGCTGTGTTTTAGTGGAAATCAATGCTAGATTTTGCATTTTAATAGTAATTTTGCCTCAAGCCCTTACCCTGTGGAAATGCACTGGGTGATTATGCTGATTATGATACTAACTGCAAGATGCATTTTAAAAATTTATTATTACTAAAGTAAAAGTATTTAATTTAAAAGGCATTAAATAAAAAGGCACGGAGGAAGCACGAGTAGAACTCTGGCTCTCATAGAATTAAGGGACTAGTATCCTCCCACCTCATGAAATCAACTGGAAATGAGAAAGCAAGAGGTTCCCCAAACAAAGTGCCATTTATTATCCATTTAGGAATAGATTTTGTGTCTGGCAAAGTTGAAGATTAGCTTGTCTTCCATAACATTGGTCTCTTTCTTTCAGACTTAAGTAAAAGGAAAACATGTGGGATCCATTTTTTGTATTGTGGTCAAATACACATAAAATTTACCATCTTAACCATTTTAAGTGTGTGACTCAGCGGCATCAGCTATATTCACAATGCCGTGCAACCAGCAGAACTAGCTCATTCCAGGACATTTTCATCGCCCCAAAAGGAAACCCATTAAATAGTCACTTCCTATTTCCCCCTTCTCTCAGCCCCTGCAACCAAGTACCGGGCATAGGCAGCCAGTAGAGCCTGCTTTCTGTCACTTTGGATTCACCCATTCTGAATATTTCATGTAGATAGGATCCATTTTTTAAAGGGGGGAAATCCAAGCCCACAATAGCCATCAGTCGATAAGTGGGGAGAAAGCAAATGGCTGGATTTACAATGAGGAACCTGTTCCTCTCCCAGCTGCTACACCAGAAGCGAAGGACAAGCCGGAGAGTCTTGATAATTGAGCGGGAACCAATGCTGGAATACTTAGGTCCTACAGGAGAAAATCTAGAGTTTCAGGTGAATTGCTGTGTCCTAAAACCAGAAATTTGGGCAGAG
The DNA here is from genome assembly GCA_004026545.1 of Mormoops blainvillei. Classification (NCBI taxonomy): domain Eukaryota; kingdom Metazoa; phylum Chordata; class Mammalia; order Chiroptera; family Mormoopidae; genus Mormoops; species Mormoops blainvillei. Next base: position 40,949 of record PVJD01007561.1, read on the forward strand.
TTCCATAGTGGAATCATCTCCGATTGTTATAGTGACCTAAGTTTGGAACTTGAAATTACCCATGCCGAGCCGTGAGAATTCAGCATTCTCAGCTTCTCCTACCCTTCCTTTCTTTCTTAAACAAGCTTTATTGAGCATGTAGTATGGTCAACACTATGGAAACTCTACCCTCACAAGGTCTATACTTGGGTGGAGACAGACAATAAAATAAGTAGCTACACTATTCTGTAGGCATTGTGAAGAAAGAGAACACCATATTATGAGTGAGAAAAAGTGAAGTGAGCAGGTCTTTAGGCCACAGGATCAGGAATGGTCTCTCTGAGGATGTCATAGCTGAGCTAAGAGCTGAAGGATGCAAAGGAGGCAAATGTGTGAGAAATAGTATGTAAGAGTTCCAGGTAGAAGAAATGCCATGTGCAGTGACACTGTGGCAACAAGGAACATAGCACGTTCCACCAGGAAAAGACCAGAAACCTGGTCTTTTTAGTGAGTGAGATGAGACTGGAGAAGTAGCCAAAGGCCCAGTCATGTCGGACTTCATAGTTCAAGGTACAGAATTTATTATAAAAGCAATGACAGTATCAAGTCGGAGACTGAACTTGATCCATTTTTTTCAAAAAATAATAAACTCACAGCTGTGAGGTGATAAGATTGAGGGGGCAAGAGTAGACTCAGGGAGATCAGTTAGAAGGGTAAGGAAAAGGTCAGGTGACAGATATGGTGGCCTGGACAAGACGGAGATTTACCCATTTATACAGTGGCCATCTATGGAATACTATGGCTGTGCTAGGCGAAATGGAATGAACATGCGCGTTCATATCATGGGGATATGTTGTCTATATGACATCCCTCTAGGGGACTTGGAAGCAAAGAAAATACAAGTCAGCAATAAAGTTGGTAATTTGTTACAGTTTAATAAACATTTATTGACTCCATCTCTGCCACACAGAAGATGGCACCCTCTTCCTTCAGAATTTCGAAGGCATTGCTTGATATCCTCTAGGTCCCAGCAATGCAGCTGAGAAGGCCATAGCTGTTCTGAGTTTTGATTCCTCGCTTTGACCTAGATTTTCTCTCCGGTACTGGATGGATCTTCTCAGTCCCCCTCTTTCATGATGACGGGCCTTAGTTTGGGCCTCTCTTGGCCATTTTGCTGGGGACTCACTGAGCCAGTTCAGTCTGTACTTTCATGCTCTTCAGTACCTGAAATTTTTGAAATAAGTTCATCAATGATTTCTTGTCTGCCATTTTCTGTTTACTTTCTGGCTATCTTATGACATTCAGATATTCTTTCTTTCTTTTTTTTTTTCTATTTTTGGCACAATTATGTATCCGATTTTATCTTTTAACCTACCCGTTGAGCTATTTATTTTTAATTTCAATGACCCACCCTTTCTTTTTTTTTATTTAATCACTGTGTGTTCTTTTGTATTGGATCTGGGAAAACGGAAATCTAATTGCTTTTTAAACATACTTTTAGCCACTGCCCCCACCTTTTATAATTTCACCTCTCCCCCAATTTCCCGAGGTACTCAATACTGTCAGTTCCTGAGCCTTTGGCAGAGCTGAGCAAATATCTTCTCTTAAAAGACACATGGATGAACCTGGACATTATACTAAGTAAAACCGGCTAGTCACACAAGGACAGATATTGCATGATTCTACTTATATGCGGAATCTAGAAGAGCCAAACTCATAGAAGCAGAGAGTAGAATAGTCGTTTGCTGGGGTCAGAGTGGGGGTAATGGGGAGCTGTTGAATGGGTATAAAATCTCACTTGTGCAGGACACAGTGTAAAAGGATGTTTTGACTTGGGAGAAGAATGGAGAAAACTTCAGAGTGTAATTTTTATTTTAGAACATAGTATTTTTTAAATGCAAGGATATGAGAATTATATTTAATTAATAATAGCTCAAATTGATGCACTATTTTAAGCACTTTCCACGTATTGTCTCACTTAACCCTAACAACAACCCTGTGAGGGAAGTATTATCATTTTCATATTTTTTACCAAAGAGGAAACGAAGGGACAAGGAAGGTAAGTTACTTGTACAAAGTTACACATAGGAAACAAATGACAGAGCTGGGAGTCTTTCTCCAGGGTTCAAGGTCATGGTTACACTACCCCTATATTTAATTTTGCAAGCAGATGATATCTTTATGGAAAAGAATGAAATTATAATAAATATAAAATTGAGCAAAAACATATAAATCTCTGAGCACAACATATGTTCACAATCCCTTATCTTAATTCTGAAATGTCTGAAGCTTGAAAAACAGTTTGTAAGTTTGGCCCCGAAACTCATTTGTCTTCAAGTCCTGAGATGAACCAGTGTGAGGTCATGACCTTTTTTCGCCCCCATGGTATACATATTATTTTTGTTGTTGTGGGGCACAGTCATTGGGTTTTACTACTCTTTGCCCAGGTAGACTCTGCTAGGGTTGTTATGTAATACATGGCTGTGGAAAATCCAAAGGCCCATGTACCACCGAATGTTTCTAGCTCTTTACTTTCTGGGCACATTGTAGGGTCGCACTTCCCTGCCCCTGTGAAGTTATGCATGACCATGTGCTTGATTTGGCCAATAGAATGTGAGCAAAAGTGATATATGTCACTTCTGAGCAAGCGTTTTTTAGGAGGCAATTTTTGAAATTATCTTTAGCTCTCTTAACCTCTGGGGCTCTGTCTGACCAGCAACACTCTTGCCAGCACTTGCTCTGACAGCTTGGGACCTGGCAGAGATGCAGAGCAGAGCCCCCACCAGCTTGGATTTTGGAGATACTTGTTACTGCAGCGTAATCTAGCCTATCCTGACAGATACATTGATGTAAGTTCTACCTTAGCATTCTAAAATCAGAAAGATTCTGAATTCTGAAACAGATCTGGCACCCAGGGTATCAGATAAGAGATTGTGGGATCTGTATTCCAATATTTGCAAATCAGGACTTTTCCCAAGAAAATTCGAATGGTGCCTTTGCTTGGAGCACAGCCATTTCCTGAGAAATGTAAGCTAGCATCTGAACAGTGCTATGGACTGAGCTCTTGGAAGTCAGGAACTGTCTCATTTATCTTGGTAGCCTTAATGCCTGATGTGGAGTGAATACTTGGTAAATAGGTGCTGAAATAAATTGATGGCACAAAGACAGTTTAATACCTGGAGCTTAAGCTCTGGGAGAAAGAGCAAAAGAAGATATAAGAGGTGAAGGCAAAAGTTATCTACTTCATCTGGTTCACAGTTTTGCCTTGTTCAAATAATGAACAGGAGGCAGAGCAAATCCTGTTTGAAAGGACAATATAATGGCTTTAAGTAAGTGCTCATGGGGGAAGTCAAGATGAACTCAGGTAAACAAGTTTTGAACAAGCAAGCCTCTTGGCACAGAACTGGTTTATAGTTAACTTGCAGTAATTTCAGCTATTATTATTAATGTAAACATAGGTAGCGATCATCATGAAACTGTGTAAGAGAGGGGAAATTTGCTAACACTGTGATTTTCAAACTGTGCTTTCCTGTGTTCTAGGCATTGGGAAGCACCTCTCCAGTACCCTGGGGTGGGACACCTCCGGGCCCTGGGGAAGGCAAGGGAAAGGCCTGCTCTAACCTCAACAGCTCTGCTTTGTAGCCATCACGTATTAGCTTCCACATAGGGTTCCGTCGGAAGGGTCTTGTGCGTATAAACAACCTTGAAAGCCATTGGAATAATATATTTTATTTTATTTTTTAAACAGGGACTTTTAAAACAGATTTTGCTTATTTTTAGAGGGAGGAGAAGGGAGGGAGAAAGAGAGAGAGAGAAACATCAGTGCGTGGTTGCCTCTCATGCGCCCCCTACTGGGGACGCGGCTTGAGACCCAGACATGTGCTCTGACTAGGAATTGTAGTGGCGACCTTTTGATTCGCAGGCCGGCGCTCAATCCACTGAGCTACACCAACCAGGATGGAATAATATATTTTAGAAAGACCTTTGGCAGCAAGTGTTGCAGACTAAGACTTTTTGATAAATTTCAGTTTTAAATAAACGAATGAATTGAAGTTATTCATTGTGTCCCGGTGTTCTGGTTAATTAGAGTTTTAATGTAGCATCCTGACATAAGATTTTAAAAAACATTTAATGGTCTGTCAATCATGAGCATATGTGGATCCTAACAACATTTTCCCTACCTCTTCAAAAACCAAAGGATAGATTTGGAAATTTGTGGGTTGATCTCGCGAGATCTTTGCTAAGCTAGAATTTAATAAGATGTTAATTAAAGTTCCTAGAATCTCCTCCCACCTCATGAGTTAGTGGCTCTGAAAGGCATGCTATTACTGCTGTGATTTAAGGTAAAATGAGATACTTCGAGAAAAGGCTGCTGCGTGGATTCCATTTTTGAGATCCCATTAATGTGACAAATGTAACATCACCAAGTAACTTCAGCTCAGTCTGACACTTGAATTGTGCAGGATGTGGCGGGTATATACATACAAGATGGCAGTCCCCTCATGAACTGACCTCTGAGGCCTCACAAGAAGATGCTTTTACCATTCACCCTTCCTCTCTGTTGGGGCTTCCAGAATTCCTGTTTTGGAAGCCCTTATGAAGAAAGGAAAACTTAAACTGTCAGAGTACTTCTCTGTTCAGAAGTGGACAAGGATGGGGGACTGCTTAGGACACGTAATCTAAGTCAGACGTGTTGAGGAGGGAGCAAGTTTCTGAAGACAGACGTGATTATTTTGAAATTTTGTCTAGCGTGAACCCTGGAAGAGTTGTGTATGTATGAGTTGGTGAGAAGCAGCTGGAAGGGGGGTGGAATTGTTCCCTCTCTCTCCCCCTCCCAGAATGCCTCTGATTTCCAGGATTCTCAAGTGAGACCGCTATTGTTAGGTCAAGTAGGGCTGCACTCGGCGTAGTAGGGCCTGACGACGTTATCACAAGGTGGAGAAAGGTGCAGCTGGGGCCCAGACTGCTTTAAAGTGGACTTTTGGGAAAAAGCACCGAGTTCCATGCAGAGAGAAATCGGTGATAGGAATTTTCACATCTCATCTGATACAAGTCTCCTTGATGGTTATTATTAGTGTTGCCTTTTAATGCTTGAAGGAAGAGTCTAAATGACAAAACTTAACTTTAAACTCAAAACGTCTGATGCCAAGTTCTGTCATTTTTCCGTCACTTGTGGGAAAACCATCGCTATGTCTGGAACACAACTGAAAATAGTCCCTATTCGATGATATTAATTCCACTGTGATATGGGCGCCGGTGCCTGATGAACGGCGAAATCGTGACTCCTCAGAGTGTAGGTCGAATAAAATCAAGCAGACTTTTCATAGGCTTGATTGCATTTGGCACACCATCTTTGGCTGCAATTTCTAGCGTGAGTTTTATTTATTCTCCCACCCTAGGGTTTACTGCTAAGAGAAGTAGCTTGTTTTGTTTGTTTGATTTTGAAAAGTGGGGTTTTAAGAGGCTTCCATCTGGTAGTCACTGGAGAAGGGATATAAAGTAACTTTTAAGACATAGATGTAGCTATCAGTTAGGCTGTCGCTAAACGGCTGGAGACCACTTGCCTGGAGGGACTATGTCATACTCATACTGGCCCTGAGGCCCAAGTTGGGCAGGTGGGCTGGGCCAGGGTAAACCCTGGGGATTCTTCACTTGCCTGTGATTCGCATAATGTCTGAGAGAATGTCACACTGAACTTTTAGGCTTCTAGAAGGTGCTCGGCTATTTCTGTTTTTTGTTTTGTTTTGTTTTGTTTTTTAAACTGTGTAACTATTAGAAGGCAATTTAATTTCTTTTTAAAAATCGAGCTATAATTGACGTACAGTAAAATTCGTCCTTTGAAACTGGCCAGGTCAGCGCTGGAACTGTTCACAGGCCCGGGCCCTGGGCACTAAGCCTCCCATGTCTAGTGGGTGAGTTCGCCCTGCTTTCATGAATACCCTAGCCACTGGTCAGTTACACGGGCAGACTGGGGGCCCTTGGGAGCCTTCCGCTCCTAAGGAGAGCCTCGAGGGAATGACGGGGTGCACATTCCTTCCCAGCCAGGCTGAGCTTACTGCTTCTATTTCTTGAAGCTGCAAAATCGACATTTCTTGAGACATCAGAATAGGGGCGTTAAATCACAGCTGGAGCTGTACAAGGGAAGTCATATTTATCAGGGTAGCTTCCTTCTTAGGTTTATCTCAGATGCTGCAGTTTGCATCCCAGGGGAGCAAAACCTAATCTGCCTTCCCCAGAGCCCAATTGTAATCTTTGAAAGGCAGTGGGAGCTGGCAGCTGTCCAGCCGAGGCCTTCCTTCTCCCATCCCACAAGGTGGATGCTTGAAATTGAAGCAGTTAGTTACTCAAAGCAGCAACGAATTTATTTTAAGTGCCCTGATTTTTTGCATTTCCTCATGTCCTAGAGCCTCTAGGAGGAGAAAAGCTAATCCTACGACCATATCTGCACCTATCACACCATGTACATCCTCTCACCTCCACCCCTGACCCCAGTACCTCCCTTGGGAGTGGCTGTCCTGGCAACGGGGCTTGGACTCCTTGGCTGAGGATGGAGGAATAGTGAATAGGCCAGTGCTACTCAAGGTGGGGACCACTGGCAGCATCAGCATTGCCCTGAAGCTTCTTGGAAATGCAAATTTTCAGCCTCCAACAAAATCAGGAGCTGAGGGTGATGTCCAGCGTCAAACCTTAACAAGTCCTCCAGGAGAATCTTTTGCATGTAAATTTTTTTTTAAAGGACTTTATTTATTTATTTTTAGAGAGAAGGCAAGGGAGGGAGAGAGGGAGAGAAATGTCAATGCGTGGTTGCCTCTTGAGTACCCCCTACTGGGGACCTGGCCCACAACCCAGGCATGAGCCCTGATCAGGTATCGAACCGGCGATCTTTGGGTTCGCAGGCCGACACTCAGTCCACTGACTGAGGCACCAGCCAGGGCTGCACGTTAAAATTTAAAATGCACCAAGAACATTGCTGATCAGGTAGGGCTTGGAGTGTTAGACATAACAAGATAACCCTGAAAGCAAATGCAAAACCAACAAAAGGAAATCAGGTGACTAACTCCTGGAACCTCTGAATCTTGTACATGGCCACAAACAGCCACACACCGCACCAATTTTAGATAGGCTCCACATCAGTGGGGCTTCCCCTCTCCTACCTCCATTTGTTGTTGTTTTCATTGGTAATGTCCTTCCTTCAAGAAGCTCTTTATTGTTAACTTCTGCAACTAGATTAAATTAAGAAGAAAACAACAACAACACATAGTGGAGAAGGAGTGAAAAGAAGGGGATTTTGTTTTGATCCTGGGATTTGGAAGTCTAAGATTCCTAACTCTGCTACTATTTAAAGCTTTTACCCAGGTTTCTTTTTTCCATTGGCAAATAAAAAACCAGTATGGGTTTAGGTTAGGAGGGTCTTATTCAGTAGGCGAGGGGCTATTGCAGTCAGGAGAGAGAACTCGGCAATAGGAAGAACAGTTTGACCATAAGATCTGCAAGCCCCTCGAATACCATGCAGAAAGGAACTCTTTTCTAAGGCGGAGTAAACAAGGCTAGAAAGGACCGCATACCAGGGGAGCAGGACAAACAAGTGGTAGATCCAACAGCTGGGCTGTCCTTCCTTGTGCTCGACTCTTTCTCCTAAGTGGCCAGGGAAGAGGGGTTGGTGGGTCAGCATTTTAAAGGGGTGAATAGATACTTTATCCAGACTGCTCAGTGGATACAACCGGTTCAGCTAATCATTTACGTCAAGGAACGGAAATGTCGAGGGCCTGTGTCTCATTTTGTCCTATGTAAACTCACAGCTCTTGAAGTCATATGGGGCAGGTGGTTCTCTGTAGTAAACCATTCCCCAGAATGCAACAGGATGGAGAGGTTTCTTAGCCTGTGCTATTTTCCAAGCCCCCAGGGCTCAGGTAAATTTTTAACATTGTTGCTGTATATCATTGAAACATTTTAAAACACAAACCTCTTAACATTTATGTAATAAAGCAATTCTCTTTAATACAAAATACAATCATTGAACTTAATTTGGTTAACCTATGAGGTTTGTAATGAAAGAGAATTTGCTTTATTGGATAGATGCTAAACTTCTCCTTTAGGAGAGGAACCAGTAACCAAACTTAGCATTAAACAAATGCAAATAAAATACATAGCACAGATTTTTGAACAGTAATTTGAAGATAGAATTCAGTGAACTACTTAAAGCTAGATATAACAGTTGCAACTGAAAAAGATACTATGTATTTTTTCCCATATCAGTAAACCTGGTATACACAATATGTGACTTCAGTGAACAAAGACATGCTAGGAAGTCATTAATTACAGTAATGAGAGAACAGTGTGGCAAAGAAGGTGTTCACAGGTTGTCCCATTAGCACTTCCTACAAATAATCATCATGGCTGCAGTGTGGATTTTTTTTGTTTTTTTTTTTCATGCGGAAAGCTTAATAATTAAAACAAAACATCTAAGAGCAAGGGAACCTTTAAGTAGAGGTGAGAGAAGAAAAAAGGTTAAAATTGAAAACATTTTTTCCAGTGCTGTGGTCCACTATGACCATTAGATGACCACAACTTCTGTAAAATAAGGCAAATCCTTTCTAATATCATCCTGGAATATTGCCAAGTGTTCTACAGATTTGCACTGTTCTCTATCATTTTATCTTTCATTATAGGATCATAAATTGATTGTAGGAACTGCTAAGTCTTCACTGAGGCTTTGTTCTTGACCTCATAAGTATCTTCGAGGGCTTTTTTATTTTTTTTGCAAAGTAAGAAGGTTTTATCACCAGAGATGAGTCTAGAACTCTCCCAAAACAACCACAATGACAATAACAAGAAAACTATTTATTAAGAATCAGTGGGACTCTGTCTTAAGTAGTGATAAAGTTAATTTATATATTGGGACCCACTAAATGGATGCTGCCCCAGTGGTCCAGTACATATAACAAATCTAAACTTAAGTCAGCTTGCACTCATAGGAAATGCCTCATTGTCAAGGAAACCTAATACCAATCACAATTCTCCGACTCAGCTTTAGCCAGCTTATCAGACCCTAGAAAATGGGACCTGATAGCCTCATAAGGAAATCACTGACTTCATAGCTAATTTACCCTGTTTATGAGTTGCCACTTTCAACATTCTATAAAACTTGCTCTCGCCCACATGGGGCTGGAAAGAGAAATTTTACTTCTGCCCTCCTAAATTCTTCTAGCTGGACTAATAATCAAATTAATGAGACAGATTAACAGGAGAAAATGACCAAATTTACTACATATATGTGTACGGGGGTTTTATAAGACTGGGACTGCAGAGAAATCTGGCATTTAAGGCTTATATGCCATCTAGAGCTAAGGAGAAGGAAATGTGATGGGGTTACAGCAGGAAGGCAATTCACATGGAGATGGAAAAAGAAATATTTGGTAAATACATGCTGTGCCATCTTTTTCAATGGGACGCAGAGAGGATTTTGATAAAACGGGCCTTGCTACTCCAAAGTATAGCACGTTAACATGTCGAATATTTTAAGCTGAAGGGATTTGAGAAACCACAGGTGCAAGAAAGCTTCTCAGACCTTCCCATGAGGCAGATCATAAACCCTCATGTGAGAGGTGCCCTCCCTAGACCCTGAGGAGACATTAAGAGGACTCTGAGCAAAGAGGCTTCCCTATATTCTCTCCAGTTTACTGCCCTCACCTCCTACTCTTTTGTCTTATCACATTTCCCCGTGACGTTTTACCACTTGCCACTCTCAGTGAAGGCTCGCAGAAACGCACGCAGGCTTAATTGCTTCTTCGGGTCTTCATCCCCGTCCGAAGGCTCTGCGTCACACAAAACTTATATAAAATAGATTTGGATGCTTTTCTATGGTTAACTTTTCTATCATCTTTTGTCGCAGAGGCCCCAGCTGAGAAACCTAGAAGGGTAGAAAGAAATGATATGTTTTTGTGCCCTACAATGGCTTTACACCCTTTGGAAGATGACTTTATAGTCCTGACCGCCTGCCATTGGCTTGATTGCCTATGTGTCCACCAAGCCAGAGTCTTCCCCAACGCCACCCAGCTCTCCACACACACACAACGCATCGCCCAGTTCTGCTCAGTCTCATTAGAATGCCATTTTCTCCACTGGGACTGGAGGCTACCCTGACGCTGTATTGTATTTCTTTCTTTCCAAAAGGTGGTGTTATAATAAATTCTATTAAAGATGCATGGGAGGTTTGGAGAGAGGAGGGCTGCTTTAGATTACCTTAGCTTCTCAAAGATAATGTAAAACCATTCCATTAGAAGATGCTGAGTAGAGTAACCGTAGGAGCTCACTTTACTGTTAGTGCTTAGTTAGATGAACCCTGAATGGGATTCATGGGTGTTATGGCCCCATGATAAATGTATGCACTTTTAAAATCACCCTCTATTGTAACCTAGTTCTTCCTTGCTTGTGGACAATTCCTCTTTAATCAATATACTTTCTTTAAAAAAAAAAAGATTTTATTTATTTTCTTTTTAGACAGGGGAAGGGAGGGAGGAAGAGAGGGAGAGAAACATCCAAGTTGTGGTTGCCTCTCATGTACCCCCTACTGGGGACCTGGCCCCGCAACCCAGGCCTGTGCCCTGACTGGGGAATCGAACCAGTGACCCTTTGGTTCGCAGGCCAACGTGCAATCCATTGAGCTACACCAGCTGGGGCTCAATATGCTTGCTTTTGCATAAAAAAAAATCCTTCGAAATATTCTTTTGTACCAGTTTTAAATAGCATCTTTGTTCTTTCTCTTTTTCATCCTTGACCTTTCAGAAAACAAACTTAGAACATTTCAAGAGCATTAGAATCTTTTCCCCCCTGCGTTGAAGTTAGAACACGGAGATAGAATTGTTACCAGAGGAGGCAGGCTGGCACTAACATATGTTCCAGGGTCTGGTCCGCAGGTTTGCAGTTTCAGAAAAGGGAACTGTATGCCGCTCAGAGTCTATCAGCCTTAAATGTAGCCTTTTCTTATAGAGGCTGGTTGATCATCAGAGTTACAACTTATCTGTTTACACTGGGAAATCCAGTTTGCCAGAAGACTAAGTCTAAGTCTACTTGTTGTATCTGGGTATCCCGTTTTCTCTTACAGAACAGCTCTTGTTTTTTTGTAAGCCAGAGAAACTGAACAAGAGAGAGCTAGATGAACTCACTGACTGGTGTCTCACTCTAGGTCCCTTGCATATTAACAACTTTCTGAATAGAATCTGCTAAAAGATCATTTTTAACAAAAGGCAAAATCATGACTCATACAATATAACATGAACACACACAATATTTTATGTAACTCATTAATTAAATGAGGGCCCCAGCAAGATATTATAACCAGCACAAAGTAGAATTAATGAACCACTGATCCGTATGGAGTAAAGAAAGTTTGAAATGAACTTATAAATGGACATAAAACTGGCTTTTTCCCTAGGGATGTGGTCGAGGGCATTGATTGAACTGCCACCAGACAATTTATTTACATGTCTATAGGTAAGAATTATTTCACATTGCTATTATTTATCTCCAACTTACAGAGTTGTAAAACAGCTCAAAGAAAATAAATCAGATAACTCAGAAAACTGCACTCTACACAAAGAATAGTCCAAATTCTTATAAGCTTGTCTACATCTTCTTCGGACTGACAGTCATTATTTTGAAGCTCATTTGGAGGACTGATGTCTCCTGACCTTGAGACACCTTTTCCCCCCCTTCTCCCAAATCTGGTCAATCAGAATCATTGTCGGTTTTCAGAAATGCAGACGCCCAGGCAAAAGGGCCCGAAAGGAGGAAATATCAGCATTGATGAAGAGGAAGTTTGGGCCGGAGGAATATTTGAGGTGAAATTTGCTGGGCATAGTGTGAAATTGAATATTGTAATGGATGGTGGGGGAGGAGGAGTTTTCACAGGTTGAAAATGACTTCGGACCATTGAGCAACTTGTTGAATAGTGATAAGGCCCATTATCCTCTTTACCATATTTAAATCATTAAGATATATCCGTGTAGCTTTCCTCCGACCACAGATCTGGAATTCACTCAAACATTTACATCACTTTACAAAGATGCATTTTGTGGTAGAATGCAATTCTCTGTATTAGCAATATAGTATTTTATACCAAAAACCAGTATGCAAATAAAGGACGTTTGCTACTTTTAGACTCCATTAAGTTTAATTAAATAGGCATTAAAAATCATCATGCAAAAAAAAAAAAAATCAAAATGCGTTTGTGTCCTGAAAAGAAATCTTAAACAAAAAGCCCATACTCTTTATTCCCGCAGGTTGTTTTTGCGAAGTTGTGATGTTGGGGAGGAGAAAGTTCTTCTCCACCTTCTTAGGGTCCCTGGCTGGATCAGGAGAATAGCATAACCAAACTGATTTATTATAAGCTGTACGGGATTCGGGAGCCCTCACGAGGAAATGAAGGCCAGATGAAACTGTTAGCCTGAAGGATCAGATTGGCCAAAAAGTTCATTTGGCTTTTTCTGTACGATGGCTCTGGTAGCACTTAGTCGTTGACTTTAACTTCATCTGAAACAATTTTGTTAGGTTGTTTGGTGACAGTTGTCCTATCAGCATACATTAAAAAACAAAAACACATGAAAATTGGTGAATTCTTGTATGGCCATTTTAACGTTGAAGATGGAAGAAAATATTTTTTGGCATATTATGATTTATTATTTCAAGAAAGGTAAAAACGCAACTGAAATGAAGAAAAAAAGCTTTGTGCCGTGTGTGGAGAAGGTGCTGTGACTGATCGAACTTGCTAAAAGTGCTTTGTGAAGTTTCGTGCTGGAAATTTCTTACTGGATAATGCTCCATGGCCGGGTAGACCAGTTGAAGTTGCTAGCAATCAAATGGAGATATTAACTGACAACGATCAATGTTATACCACACGGGAAAGAGCCAACATACTCAAAACATCCAAATCAATAAAGTTACTGGTAAGAATGAAAAATGTGTCTTTTACTTTACAGAAAAACTAAACCGACTTTTTGGCCAACCCAATATTAAACTCAGGGGTGGGGGAGGCCGTTTAGCAAGGCCTGTTTGTTCACATTCTTCTCCTTTAGTCTTCAGGCAGAAGGATGCTCCTCCCCCCGAATATAGGGAGGGCCCCTCTCACTCGAGAGTTTTCTGACCTGTTGGAGGAAAGGGGCAGGGGACAGAGTGACTTTCCTGCTTGTTTTCTCAGACTCCCCCAGATTCAGTATGCCAAGATGCTCAGTTTTGGGGTAGCATGTCCTGATCCCCATCAGTTATTTATAAGAAGAAATATACATTTGGTCTTTGTCTCTGTTCCTGGCACAGAGCTCTTAAATTTTTGTAATTTCCTGAGAGCTATAAAGTGTTTTGTTCAAGAGTTTATGTTAATGAGGTGGCTTTTGGAAAGCCCCAGTGACTTAATCAGCCATGCCTCTGTAATGAAGCCTGCATTAAAAACCCCGAAAGGACTGGGTTCAGAGAGCTTCCAGGCTGGTGAACAAGAAGCGTCTGTGTGCCAGGAGGGGGACACACCCCAAACTGCAGAGGACAGAAGCTCCTATGCCCAGGACCCTTCCGGACGTATGTATGTATTCATTGGCTGGTGTTTGTGTCCTTGATTGTTATTCGTAATAGGCCAGTAACCTAGTAAAACTGATGTCCTGTTCTGTGAGCTGCCCAAGCAAATTAATTGAACTCCAGGAGGGAGTGGCGGAGACCTCCAGTCAATCCGAACCGCAGGTAGCAACCTGGACTTGCTGTTGAGGTCCAAAGTTTGTGTGTGTGTGTGTGTGTGTGTGTGTGTGTGTGTGTGTTTGGCGGGTGGGGGGGCAGTCTTGTGAGATTGAGGCCCATAACCTGTGGAGTCTGGTGCTACCTCCAGGTTGACGGCTTTAGAGTCGAGTTAAATTGTAGGACACCCGGCTGGTGTCGCAGAATTGCTTGATGTGAGGAAAGCCCACACACTTAGTGTGCGAAGTGAAGCAGTGTCGTAGAGTCGCAAGAGTGCAGGGAGACACAGGAGTGTGCTTTTCTTTACAGTATTTCTTTAAACAATTTCCATAAGTGAAGCAGACATGCCTCATTCCCAACACAACTACTTAACTGACAAATGGTCTATCTCATAGGGGGGGAAATCACTTCGGCAAACAGTAATCGATGATGCCAGAGAGAGCTCTGTTGGAGGCGCAAGTGTCTCAAATGATGGGACATCACTAAGCAAATTCAAGGAACCCTAATCCATCAGTGTTGAAAAGGAACCGCATGCAAGGCAAGCAGCAGGTGTTAGCTTTTCTAACAGATGGGTCGTGCGTCCCAGAACCGGCCCAGCCCTGGTGGTTACAGGATTGATTATTACGGTGTTGGGGAGTAATATGTCAATACCAAGCTGCTTCCTTATGGAGCATTTAGGATTTCCTGTATTTCCGCTCCCCTCGCCTCCCTCCAGCTTTCTTCTCTAGCTCTAGAGCCAAAGTGATGACAATCGCAGGGAAGGAAAATCTCAACAGGTTGAGAAAATGCTTGGAAAATGGTAGTTCTACCATTTATTTTATATATCAGAATCAAAGGAGAAGACAAAAGGAGTTACAGGAAATCCATTGGCGACAGATTAGGGAGGTGAGAGAAAGCAAAGCAGGAAGCCTCTGGGACTGGCTAAAAAGTAAAATATACAGAGACTTCGTTCGCAGCTGTGTACAGGACAGTTAACAGCAATGAACGGGATTCAGTGACAATGAGGGGATTTGTGGTCTCCACTGGTTGTGCTTTTTGAGGGGCTCAGAAAAAAGGAACTTACTTTGTTATTCCAAAGTCACGTTATCAGATCTTAGATGCAAAAACAGGACAGGCTCCGCTAAGGTGAAGACTGACCTTTGTTAGGGAAAAATACCGCCCTAGGACTTGACTACCCGCCAGACCGCTTTCGGTTAGAAAGTGTTAATTTCAGACCATCCTAAGTGGTTGCTCTCAGTCTGAGTTTGTAAGGCCACCATGCAGCCCTGCGCCAAGCTTGTCCGGTTGAGTATGTGGCCCATTTTTCCTCCACAAAAATAAGACGAGTTCTTTCTCACCTGGGGTCGACCAGCTCCCAACTGCTTCTTTCCGGATGTCAGTATATTCAGTCTGTCGCTGGGGAGGCGGCCCATTCCTCTGAAAAATGATTCCTTCATGTTACTTAGTTCATACTCCAGAATAATTTTGTGAAGTACATTTAATTAGGAATAAGACTCATTGATTCATTATAACTTATCTCTGTCCAGAAAGATACTATGTCTGCTTGTTTAGAGTAATACGCGTGCAACCAGGGCTGTAGTCAGTGCTTCGGACCATGGTTTTCTCATTGTTTGATTCTGTAAATGTTTCAGTCCTTCAAGAGTCCCTGGATTGGCAGGATGAGTTTAGCAAAATCATCTTCCTGTTTAATCGTTGTTGAAACTAAAAATCAGTATTCTTTTGTCAGCACTACATGGTTCCTGTATGTCGCTTCACACTCTCTCGGCATCTTAAGTTCTACAAAATACATGATTACAAAAGAAACTGATATTAGCTATTTTCACTCCACTGTGGAACTTGAATGGTGTTTGAATAGAATCTTGATTTGATTGTTATTTAGAAGCAACGTCCTTCTGTTCCATAGTCTTGCAGGGCAAGAAGTTCTTTGTTCTCTAACAAGGAGGAAATAATAGTTATATCTCTCACAATATTGTCATACTTTCTGAACTCTATGTTTTTAATATTTAGTAAGTCAATCTTGGAGCATTTTTTAAGGACTGTGCTTGATAAAAGGCATCCAGGACACAAACTTCACCTAAAACAGGCTTAAAAATCTAGCGGAAATATACACAGCGGTTGGCAAAAGTGGATTTACGGTTGCGAGTATGTGAAACAGAGTTGATTTTTGTATTATCATTTATTGATTATTGTATTATTTTCCATACAAATAAAGAGTAGAATTAATTGAATCTTTTCTATGGCATGGAAACATTTGCATCTAATAATCATAATAATATTATTTTAGCCTTAATTCGCCTCTCTGTTTGCCATGGTCAATGGGTTGAAGAGATAGCATGGATATGTAAAAATCATCTGTGATCTCTAAATGTTTTAACTAACGGAACCGGAAAAACCTGTTTTCTCGCTGCCTGTCACCTACCAGACCCAATAAGCAGAGACAGGGATTGAATCTTTACGGGCGCTTCATTCAGACGGCTGGCGATCTGAGAAGACGGCTGGTATGTGCCCTAACAGACCGTCTTGCATGTCCTTGCAAGCTAGGCTTTTTATAAGGGGCAAAAATGTGCATAAAAGAAGTGTAGGTAAGGGATTTGGAATTCAGGAAAGAGGTTAATCAGATAAAAACTGCAGTCCAGCAATTTCCTTAATGTCCTTTCATCCACTGACCTGAGGGTGATTTTCTTTGTGTCCTGGGCGGCGGACTGTCTCTCCCTGGAACACAATGGCTCTGATACCACCTCGATTGCTTATGGCCTCTTTTGGAGCACAAAGGGCAGTCGCTTGTGGTCTTCTGGAGTCAGGGTGGGCCGTATCTTCAGTTCCTGAAACAACAGCTTTTTTAGATGCATTAACTACTAGGCTTATGAACTATTGCATGAAGTTTTCCAACTCTTGAGTCCCCCATCGCTGAGATTAATTTTCTCACAAATCTAGTATTTTTCTAAAGCGAAATCAATATGTAAAAGCAAACTAAGTCGAGTTTCACTTTCTCCCATTTAACCTTTTCAGTAATACCAAGTGACAGTTCCTCTGAGTCGCACCCTCTTGCTTTGATCCCAAATCCCCCTGAATGCTTCATCCCTTATATCTCCAGTTTCACTTATTTTTATGAATGCAGCGGATATTTTTCAAGGAGGACAGGTTAAACGTTCTGTGTGGCCACATTTATTTGGTTTGCGCTGGAGGATTTTCTCCTAATTACGTGCATTTCAGCCCCCACTTCCTCAGCCATAAGCGAGTAGGTAACTTTTAATCACTTCTCTGGGCTTCTATCATGCTTTTAGGGGCAAGAAGTAACTATTTCTTTTTCTTTTTTAAAGAATGCCATTGTTGCCCTGGAGTTTGAACTGTGCAAACACTTTAGATGTCAGTGTATTTTCATGGGGTTTCTTCCCATTTCATTGTCTTCAGGAGTTGGAGACACTGCCACCACCCCCGCCCCCCGAAAAGGTACAAAGTAATGCACTGCTGGGCAACGACAGCACTATTATATGATAGTGTGTTGTGAGACCCTGGCAGATGCATTTTAAGTTTATCTTTACAGTCACAATTTACTGCTTCAATTAGAAGTGTGCCTCCAGAGTCCCTGAATGACTTATTTGCACTATGCATTCATGGCAATAAGCTTTTGAATTTGTAAATTTCCAATGCCTGAGCTCTCACTGACCAACTTAATCATTTGTATTTTTAACGTGAGCACCCGCTCTTACAGACTCAGGAATGGAGGGGAAGCCCACCAGCTTCCTTCAGATTGGACCAGGACTGGCAGGAACCTGGGCTAAGTGAAGTGGATGACTCCTTGGTGACTGTGCTGGTTTCTTTAAGGAAGCTGACCAGCCAGACCTGGAGTAGGTTTGTTCATTGCAGATACTATTGTCACTGTCCTCTTGGTTTTCTCTGAGAAGGAGAAATAGAAGGTTGGCGAGACTCTTTATGGAGGGAGCTGGCTGACATCTAGAATACTTTTTTTTTTTTTTAAGATTTTATTTATTTTTAGAGAGAGAGGAAGGGAGGGAGAAAGGCTGAGAAACATCAACGTGTGAGAGAAACATTGATCGGCTGCCTCTCGCACGCCCCTAACTGGGGACCTGGCTGCAACCCAGGCACGTGCCCTGAGTGGGAATCAAACCTGCGACCTTTCGGTCCGTAGGACGATGCTCAACCCACTGAGCCACACCAGTGAGGGCAACATCTAGAATTCTGTGTTTCCTTTTTTCTGTTTGACCACATATGTCCACTAATTTTTATCCACCCATCTTCCCTTGCTCTTGTATTCCCTTTTCCTGTGACCCCTTCATATCCCTTCGTCTCCATTGTTTGAGCCTTGGGTCTAGTTCATGGTAAAAGTTACTGTTTTTATGCCAGACACTGTGCTAATATTTGCAACAGTCCAATGAAGAGATGCTCGTGTTTTCTCCTGTCCCCTCTTTTTTCCAAGATAAGACAACTGAAGCACAGAGAGGTTAAGTAGCTTGTCCAAAGTTACACATGGGATGGGAGGCAGAGACAGTTCGAACTCAGGCCACTTGACTTCAGCACCTGCATTCTCAACTAATAAGCTGCACTGTCACTTACGCTGCGTGCCATCTCTGCCCCATCCCTCCCAGGTATGGGAAGCAAGAAAGCTATTTATTTCTGCAACTTGCAGCCATGTGAGGCCTGACAAATAGACAAACCAAAATTCCACTTGCTTCATTTCACGTCCCCTCTTATCCTCTGGGCAGAGAAAATAAGGACCCGGTAGGGGGTTTACTTTCCATTATTTAGGCCAAGTAAAATTTTAGTCTTCATTCCTGTTTACATTGTTTTCGCTCCAATCCAGATAGTCTTTAAACTGATGTATGCTACCTCCATAAGGTTACTGTAAGTGAGAGTTTCGCGGAGGTGCTATTAGCTATTATTTAGTTGTTATAGGGAAGTATTTTCAGAGGATGATAGTCCCGAGGAAGACAAGATAACCATGACGTTGTTGGCAGGAAGGAGAAGGGGTGCCCGATGGGGGAGAAGAAGCTCATCTTTTGTTCCATGAAGAAACCTCGGATTGTGAAAAAGTTTTTCCCTGAGAGTTTCGGTGATTACCTAAATCACCTACTAGTTTGGAACTCACCGTGCTTTGCTCAGAAAATGCCTATCATTTATCTCACACTATCGGAACAGAGAAATACATCTCCAGCCAAGAGTCTCATAAAGGTTGGATCACAGTTTGGGACAGTTAGTGGCCTTGGGTTGTAAAAAGAAACTCATAACAGGGTGCTGGGGTGCGGAGACAGTATATGAGACCATTTCAGGCAAGTCTGTTACCAGAACAAATCACACTACCGGGCCGGCCATGAAAAGGTGCAAAAGCAATACACTTCGGCCTGAACAACCTGGGCGATTGCTTATCTCCAGCTGTGTTGTGTCAGTGGCGTATTGACTGAGAACAGAGTCTATTTCTCATCACCATTGTCTCTGCAACAGGACTGCTAAGAGGGACCCTTTCTCAGCCTTCCCAGTGTGCCGAAGTGCCCTGAAAATTGTCTTGGGTGGCACTTCTAGCAGAGCCCCTAATCTACTTACTGAAACCGGGCCCAGCTGTTGAACTTTCTCCTCAATCTTGATGAATTCAGCTGTGAAGCAGCATGCCCCCTGGACTTTAACTGATGAGACACTACCATCCGAAGTGTGAAATACCAGGGGATTTCCATGGGTTTGGGCCTTATACCTGAACATGGGAGCCTTTCATCAATGACTTGGATAATGGAATAAGGGAATCACAGGTATTAAGATTCCAATTGGCCTTAAAAACCACTGTAAGGGGCTGTCCTGCAGCTTGGAAATCAAGTGCGAGTCTAAAGTTGTCTTGATAAATGGCGGTGATTATCAGGATCAAATAGAAGCCCAAGGCCATTTCGATATAGATCCACCAATGAATTTGTGTGTGAAGTGCTGTGGTTTGTGAAAGGCTGGCTAAGTTTGGGATTAGGGAGGTGTAGAAAGCCTGGAATTGATATGATTTGATAAAATGTAATTGTCTTTGTTATTTAAAGTATGTAACAAACATGTCAATTCCGCCTGACATCTCTCAAAGTAATCCGCTTGATAGACTAAAAGGGTTGCTCCCCACTCCAACCCCTAGTACTCCCATCAACCCTCCTTGGAGTATCCAAAATACAGCTATTGGCCCTAGCTGGGTGGTTCAGTTGTTTAGGGCGTTGTCCCAATATGCCAAGGCTGAGGGTTCAGTCCCCAGTCAGGACACATACAAGAATCAACCAATGAATGGGTAAATAAGTGGAACAACAAATTAATGTCTCTCTCTCTCTCTCTCTGTATTAAATCAATCAATCAAAAAAAAAAATAGTACTCTACTCCCTTATTTCTGTGCTTTTTTTTTAAGTGTTCAAAACACAGCTAGTTATTGAGTTACAGTAATAAACTGTGACTAGTACATTCCTCCTTTATCCTCAGATCCAGTAGCTATGGTATTTAGGGGTTTCTAGGATACTGTAGCAAAACCAGAGACAGATATAGGTTGCTATATTTTTGGAAACTTTACTAATTTTTTGATGCCTGTTGGCACCAAGAGAGTGAGCTGTTAGGGTCTCCTGCCCAGATCAAAGCGATGCTTCTCCAAAGGTGTATATTATTAGTGTTCTTCTCCATTTTCTTTTCAAGCCAGTAACCTTCACCCCTCCTGTCACCATAACAACTTTCATCACATAATGAGCAATGACTATCAAGAGAGACTGAAGAGAAAAGCTTTTCATGTTGTTTTTGCTTCTCTTCCTGGGGCCCATCTGGTGACCTGATCTTCTTGTAGGCCTTTTGCACTTTGTAATACATGATGGTGGCCATTTGACTTGGAGCCTGAGGCGGCCACATCGCGTGCAAGCTTTTTGATCATTCTTGTCTCTCCCTCGTCCAGGGCCACAGTGACTCTGCTTAGAAATCAGGGGAGGGGCCTGGTCCCAGCACTAACCAATTATGTTCCAATCACAAAAATTAACTAACCATGTTCTAAGCAAATGACCTGCAGGATGTCACCGCTCTTCATAGGTGCAAGCTATACCAGAACCACTGGGGAACAGGAAGAGTAGGTGTTTAAGCCAAATCAGGAGTAAAATTTCTGCTGACTGCAAATCTCTGCCGCTTTGGCGGGTGAAATGAGTTTTCCCGGAAGGTTTCAGTGATTGCCTAAAGCACTTGCTGGTTTTGATAATGCCGTTTGACCTCACTGGGGCTCTCATCACAGATTCCTGTCATTCATCTCATAGACACACAGCTGAGGCAGAGAATCTATTCCCATCCAAGAACCTCAGAAGTTGTATAGTTACCCCTTGGTTCAATCCAATTCCATTTGATTATCTCCGGGTTTAAGCTTCCCCTACAAGCAAATATTGTATTGATCTGCTGGTCTGTATGTGTAATTGGCAATTATTCTTTCCTCTTTCCTGGTCATTTGTGTGTCTCACCTGGTTTATGATGGCTGAATGCGTCAGGGCTTTTTCCACTGGGCTTTCTAGATTTCTACAGCGCATGACCTGATCCTCGGGGCTTCTTTATTTCCTGCCTTTCCGGAATCTATGAGTCATTGAATGTCTTAGCCATGGGCCGGCCTGCCATTCTTAGTCCAAAATTGGAATCCGAATTGCTGCCTTGCGTGCACCAGATTCGGTAGGGCCAGAGAAACTTGTTCCCCTTCACTTACAGCAAAGGCTTTTTACCTCCAGCAGTCCATGTAATACATTTTCTTGCCATTCCCCATAGCTGATTCTTCGGTTATTATTCACAGAACGTGACTCAGGAAGTATTCCAATATTATAATCTTATTACTTATGTAGAAATATAGATGTAATACTTAACAATGTTAATACCAGTGTAGGGCGTGAGCTGGTCAGTGGCAAGACCCATGAAGTATCCTAGAACCTATGAACCTTTCAGCTCGTAGTTGGAACTCACCGAATGCATGCATTTGAATGAATAAGTGAATGAGTAAAAGAATGAATGATTTTGCACTGTTGGGTTTTTCCACATTAGCATAGGCCTCCTAACTTATTTCATTGCCTTCCCAACTTTCATTCCACACTCCCCTGTGGGTAATGGCATTAAGGCATTTGGTGCAGGTATGACCTGCCCCCCGCCCCTAACTCTAGGGATCATTCCCAATTGGTCCAGACCTATCGCCGCAGTGTTACATACCGAAAGGGCACACTCTTTTAGGCAGCATTAAGAAGACAATGAGAAAAAACCCTGACATGTACTTTACTTCAGAGATGTTACAGTATGAAATATATGTATCTTACAGTGAATGCAGTATGGTGAGTGAGTTCAATTGCTGAAGTTCAGGACTTTTGTTTGATAGTTTGGAAGAGATGCCTCTCTTCTCAAATGCAAATGATGAAGCCAGTGGAAATGATTGACAGCCCCTGGCTATCAATATCCTAGGCTGCGACAGGTAAAGTGGGGGTGGAGGGTAAAGCGGGAGTGGCCAATAGTGGCATTGCGGACTGCTGAGGAGAAACTGGGTCCCTAACACTTTAGTCTCTGGAGTTCTTCTGTTATGTGGATGATTACATTCCCTTTATCATTTAAGGCGGTTCTAGTTTTATTCTTTAAATCTGATACCTTTTTTCTTTTTCTTTTCTTCTTCTTCTTCTTCTTCTTCTTCTTCTTCTTCTTCTTCTTCTTCTTTTATTTTTAGGCAGAGGGAAAGGGAGGGAGAAAGAGGGAGAGAAACATCAATGTGTGGTTTCCTCTCCGGCACCCCCCACCGGGGACCTGGCCCCCAACCCAGGCATGTGCCCTGACTGGGGAATCAAACCGGCGACCCTCTGCTTCGCAGGCTGACACTCAATCCACTGAGCTACGCCAGCCAGGGCAAATCCAGTATGACTTTTAATAAAGGATACTGGGCTCAGAGAGGACAGGCCGTACACTGATCAGCAAATAGATTATAGGGAAAGAAATCAAAACCACAACGCAGTATAGAATGTGAGTAAAATAACCCTTCTCTGTGTTCACCTTAGCTAAATTCTTAGATCATAACTAGTTCTTGCCCTTGAGTCCACTTGGGGGATTTTCATTAGAAATCCAGAGGAGTCTTCTAGGGAAAGTTGATAAAATAAATTAGGATTGTCCAGTTTTCTTTTTCTGGTGGGGGTGGGGGGGTGGGGAACAACCCACCAGTACTAACAGAGAGGCAGGATAGTATAGTGGTTGACAGCCTAAGGCTAGAGTCAGATGCCTGAGTTCAAATTCTGGTTCTATTTCTCCCTCCTCAACCCTCAGGCACATTGCTCCTGTCTCTTTTCTTTCCCCATCTGCCAAAGGGATCTAAGAGAGCGCTCACCCTTTGCATCGTTAAGAGCATTAAATGAGATCGATTCATGTAAAGTGCATAATGAATGCCTTACAAATGTTAGTCAATATCATAAAAATTTAGGAATCATTTTCAGTTTTATGCTATATTCCAAAGATATAGTAATCAGGTAGCCTTAGGTTCATGAGTATGTAAGAATAAATTAGTTTATATTAAAGCTCAAAGATTTAGGTTGATAAAAAAGGGAAAACTTCAGCCAGTAAAAGCTGCTAGACCACAAGTGAGATAATAGACAAATAGCATTCTTTTATCTGTCTAGGTTCAGTGAAGTCTTCTCTAGAGTTGGCCTAATGCAACATTCTGAAATGGAAGGCTTGACTTTGCCTCTCTCTCCCATGAGGTCATGTCTTTGAGAGTTTTTTTATTTTCTCAGCAGCAGAATTCAGTAACTTGAATTTTGCCAGGTTGCCCAGTAAGTCTACTTCAATGCCTCTTTCTCATTCACACTCTCTGTCCTTTCTCATCCTTTAGTTTAAAGAAGCAATTTCTGTGTCTATTAATTCAGGTTCCCATCTGGAGGTATGAATAAAGAAATCAGTGTTGTGTTTGAAAACATTTGGTTTTGCTTAAATGTATTATAAAGTGTGACATTGCAAAGAAGAGGGCTATGGCTTGAATCGGAGACCAGGGCTGTGTAATCTTGTGTGTACTGCTTGTGGAGGAGGCCAGGTAAAAGTCCGCCTCCAGGTATTGGCAGATCTAGGGCTTTGCAGCTCAAAGTGTGGGCCTCGATGTAGCCAGGGCATTACCTGCGAGCCTGTTAGAACCGTGCCCCGCCTCCCCGCCCACCGTGAGCCAGAGTCTGCATTTTAATAGGTACCTGGAACGACTATGGAAGTTGGAGAAGTAAAGCTCCATTATTTTGAGAAATGTGAAGAATCAAATACAAAGTTCATCTTCTGATTGGAAGGGGGCCTTTGTGTGATTTTATGCTGATACGTGTTCATTCTTTGTTTCCTCTGCTCACCACTTATTAAGAAAGAAACTAAAACAAAAGAGAGCACTGGTGATAAGGAATGTTGTATAACACTAGGGAATAGAGTAAAAAGTGGCTTGTGACAAAGAAAGCTCAAAGGCTGTAAGAATGGCAGTTAATGAATTCTACTCAAGTCTGAGGAGAATCAGGATTCTGTCCCGCTGCAGTTGGCAATGATTGACGTTTCCTCTGCACCCTGAGATGAAAAAGGCTTGGGTTAACTGACCCCGCACACAACTCAAAGGGGCACAGCTTGAACGGTAGGCACAGAGTCAGTCCCAGGAGGGAGTGGAAGCCGGGAGTCAGGCCGAACTAGAGAATGTGTGGAGTGGAACTCTGGTCAGCATGGAGTTGAAGAATTTGCAGAGGGAAAAGGTCAAAGTCAAGAGACAGAGATATGCAAGCAGCGTAGGAAAGAGCAAAGAAAAAGGTTAAAAGTCCACATCAAAAATCAGAAACCAGAAGATCCCTTGGGGCCGAGGAGATGGAAAGAAAGTAAAGCAGATCTGGGGCTTCAGGCCAAGAGCATCTTTGCTAACGAGAATCTCTGTCTGCCAGCAAACTGCTGTCGTTCAGTGCGGAGCATTGAGCCTTGCTTGTGGTTCGCCAGAATCTAAGGTGATTATTGAAGGGAGCTCCTGGCTGGGATGAGGAGAGGGTCACAGGGGGTGCTACTGAGCGGGAACAGTTGACCCAGACCTATCTGTGGTCTGGATGGCAGCGAGACAAGGCTGGGCAGGAAAGATGGAGTCCACAGGGTCTGAGAAGCTGGGTGAGATACATTCATGAGAGATAGGCTAATGGAGGAGCCCTGGTTTCCTCGCTGCACGAGGCGCCGCAGCAAAGAGTTCCCAAAGGCTCGTGGGCGGGGCGGGGGGCAGGAAAGCAATGGAAGGAGGTCGGCTCGGGTTGAAAGGTAAGAGGGGCCAGGGAACGAGGCTGTTGGTCTGGGATGCTGGGATTTGCCCGTCGGGTCTCTGGGCCCTTCTAAAGAGCCTGACGATGGGCACGGGTGACTGAAAGCGTAGTTCACATCTCAGAGGAGGGCAGGCGCTTACTGAGGACAAGAGCAAGAGGACACCAGTCAGTGTGGCCTGGGCCTCGCCCTCATGTGTTCAGTTTGTCTCACTCCAAGGAAGATGGTACCATTTTAAAGGTGGGACAAAGCATACTATCAAGAAACTTTGCAGGCATTGCAGTCAGACACATGGGGGATTCGGAAAGTTGTCTGTGAGCATTAGTTCTGTTTCCATAAAATTGAGAAAATGGCATCTTTGCAGAGTTGTCGCAAAGACCATCTAGCTGAGTAACTCAGAAGAAAGCATTCGTACTCGCCCCCTGAGCCTTCTACCTTCTATGACCTCATTACGGACACTTCATTATTCATTTGCATTTGGGGGAACTAATTTTTTTTGGCATTTACTGCACGAAGGTGATGATGATTCTATTTCTGGTTGGGAAATGGATGAGAACAAATATAATTCTTTGTTAAAAATATAATTGATAAAGGGAAAGTTGAAGTCTACCTAGAAACTGCACGGAGCACAGCTCTAGGAACAACTCTCCTTTCTGCCCCCTTCCCTTCGGGTGGGGCAGCTGTCTATTATAAGGTGAGGGCCAGCCTCTCAGCTTCAGTCAGTCGAAGACCTGCTATTTATTTGGTGAATGATGTGTCAGCAGCCATTGAAGTTAGTGGGTGGGCAATAGGTTAGTCCCCTACCCTTTCCAGACAATGGATTTGCATTTTTAACTGGGATCTCCAGAGAAAAATGCCACCATTCAAAGCAATGACTCTTACACTGGGAATTTTTGGGCCTGTGACAGATCCATCCATGGGAGAGCAGTTTGGGGACGGGGGTGCTTTATGATAGTCCTGTCGTGGGTGCCCCTGAAAGGCCCCTCTCTGGGTGAGTCCCTGTTGTACCAGATCAATCCTACACTTCCCCGATGTCGAGGTGGAGAGTAGGTTCTCCTCAAGCTGTTTTCCGGCCTGAGAGTTTAGGCTCTGCATGAGAGGTACCTGAATAATCTGTAGCTTGCCACACACAAAAAAGGTAAAGACAAATTCTCCATGAAAAAGTAAGGGACAAAAAAGAAGGACCCATTGGCCTTTTGATAGTGAATACCACAGAAGATGAAAGCGTTTCCTGTAGAAGCTTTTTTTTTTTTTTTCCTTTAAAAAATCATGCAGCTTTGATGTTCTGGTGCTATCTTCCTTTTAAAAAAAATCGTTTAAAATGTAACACTCTTGACTACACATCTATTTTCAGGTAAGCTGTGGCCTTGGTCAATAAATTGATTTTTTTTAAATGGGAAGGAAAGCCTACAGTTCTGGCAAGAGCGTCAATCTGCTTGACCCTTTCAATGTGTCCATTACAATAGCCAACGGATTTGGAAGATAGAGCTTCAAAAATTAGATCAGTTGATCAATTATAATGTGATTCCTCAGATCGCACACTTATGTTTTGTATCAGACAGGCCCATGACTATTCGAGTTGTTGCCTTATGAGAATTCGGGCCAAACAAATTACCAATGACTAGCCACTCTGAGAGATTAAACTTGCTCAGAAAGAGTCTCTGAATGGCTGTGACTCAGCAGTCTTCATTAGACCCAGTTCTTTCCTCCTTATTTGCCATGACTCATCAGCCTTGAATGGACCAGTTCTATGATCATTTGCACTTTATTGCATCCTTTCTTTTAAATTGCACCGGGTCTTTAATTTTCCATCGCGCAGGATCATGGTGATTGCAGTAGGGCCTTTTTCTTGTGAAAACACAAACAAACAAGCAAAGATATAAATTCTGTTTCATGGAAACAGTGGCAAACTCTACTTGACTATGAAGCAAGTAATGTTTTTTCTCGTGTATAATGAGAAAGAAGTGTTAAGACGGCATTTAGGTCAATACGTTTCACTGCTTGTTCTTATTGAAAAGTAGCTGAAACAGTGGAAAACAAATTTGGAGCAAATGGCTGCATTTGTGTAAATTTGCTCTTTAGAATGATTTCATTCCAGTGTGGTCCTGGGCCTCAGCAATGCGATCTGTGGACGGGGCAGAAGCAAGGCCATCTGCCCTGTCCACGTGTTTTTATTCCCTGGTGCTCGGGTGGGTACTGAGAACAGTCTGATATCACTGGGGCTTCACACTGGTTTTTCCTCCTGGAAAACCTCTCTAAGGCAGCTGTCCTTCCTTCCCTCTGATTTGCAAGGGGTTGGCCACCTTTCAGAAGGGGAGAATGCGTTCGGTGGTGTCAGCTGGAGATCTAAGAAGCGTAGCCAGGATCCTGCAGCCGGTATACTGTAGCGAGATCGAGATAGCCGGGCCATTCTGCCTGTTAAATAAAACCAGAACAAAATACCTTTGGAGTCGACAACTGATTCAAAGAATATATGCTATCCATCTTCAAGGGGGAAAATCCTTGTGATAATTACTGCAGGAGAAATCTAAACCGAGTCACTGAAGTAATGAAATGGTTATTATGAGTGCTGAGAAAACGGGAATCTTAATGAGCAGAGCGTCTGTAGGGAATACATCATGCTTCACAACTACAAAGTTTTACTTTGAAGCAATTAGAGAATCACGGGACATAAGGAGAAAAATCTTTAAGATTTTATGTATTTTTAAATTTTTTCCAGCTCTTTTCAGGTGTGTCTGACAAATAAAAATTTATATATTTAAGGTATTCAACCTGATGTTTTGATATACGCATGCATTGTAAAATTATTACCGCAATCAAGCTAATTAATATATTCATCACTTCACATACTTACCATTTTGTGTGCGGGTAACATTTACTCTCTCAGCAAAGTTCAAGCATTCAGTACAGTATTGCTAACTGCAGTCAGGATGCTGTACACTGGATCTGCAGAACTTACTCTTCCTGCCTAACTAAAACATAGCCTTTGACCAACACCTCTCCTTTGTAATCACCTTCCAGGCAACCACCATTCCATTCTCTGCTTGAGTTCAACTTTTTTAGATTCCACATGTAAGTGAGATCGCGTAGTATTTTTCTTTCTGTCTGGCTTATTTCACTGAGCATAACGTCTTTCAGGTTCATTAATGTTGTCGAAAATGACAGGATTTCCTTCTTTGTGAAGGCTGAATAATATTCCTTTGTGTGTGTGTGTGTCTCGCATTTTCTGTATGCATTCATCTGTTGACAGGCACTTTGGGTGGTTTCATATCTTGGCATCTTGAAGGCCTTAATTCACATTGGGTCAGTACTTTGCTTGAAACTCTGGGTACATAGAACTTCAGTGTTCCCTGTCTTCCCCCTCTCTCTATCACTTGCCCCCTCAACACCTCACCCCACAGAAGTACCTTATCCTTATTCGTATAGTACCTGATTGTTTGTGACACTAAGCGCTTCTGTAATTATTACTATCTTCAAGCATTAATTACGGTGAAATACGTCAACACCAGGTAGTGGGACTCATTTTGGGTCACCTTCGGGTTTGTCTGCTGGAGAGTCTAATCCTTAACAGCACTTCAAAATGAGGTCCAGTGATTCAGGCATATAGACACTTCCAAGTTATGATTCCATAAACTAATCATCATGTCAAACAAGGAGCCAGCCTTTTATTCTTGCCTGTAAAGATCCCATGCCTTTGCATCTATTTTATCGTTTACTTGGAAACAGAAAATAAATAAGATGCCTCAATAAAAGACCACATCGGTGCACACTGCAACAGAATTTCTAACTTTGTGTCTCTATTCAAACAACAGACAGGGATTTAAATTTAGATACTAATTGTAGTTGAATAGACTTTTCAAGTCAAGCTTATGGATAGTGATTGTTTCTAAAGTCCCACTCTTCTCACATCCTCTTGAATCTGAAATATTTCTTCTGTGCTTTGAGCAATAGGAAAAATGGTTTCCGTTAAATTTTTCATTTGCCTTATGGTCACTTGAAAACATTTAGAAATTTCTTCCTGTAAACAATAGGAGACAACACTACCTTTGAAAGCGACAAAGCATGCATTTCAGTTGAGACGCAGTATAAGAACTCGGAGAGGAGTCGAGTTGATTTTAGCTTTGCTTGCTCTAATTGCAGAGTGGCAATTGAAATGATATTGAAGTTTTATTGCAAGTGCACTCACATTCAGACCAGAGGGAACCATTGTATTTTTGTATCTAGACTACTATCCAAATGATTTAGAAGATAGATGTGCTCTAATTTTATTCAGTGTGTTCTTTCTGAGTTCTAGAATAGGCTTTTGTTTGCATGCCAGCACCTAATTAAGAGAGGGGGGAAAAAAATCCCTTGTTAAAATCAGCTGGGAATAATCAGAATGATCATTCCATGGCTCATAAATATTACATGAGCAATATGGGTGCATCAGTGAGATTTAACCGTTTTTCAGTTTCACTTAAAGTTTTTCTTCTAAAAGTCTCCAAGCCCGGGAGAAGATTGATGCTTTAAATTCTTAATCACAAGAAGAGCTCACAGGACTTCTATTTGCAGCGATTTGGCTTATTTACATACTTGTAAGGACTATTGTGAAAGCCAACATGTATTGCTGTGGTCACATGTTTAGCCTATCAGGCTAGGGATCCAGTGTGGCTTACCCAGAATCCCAAGGGTGAGATACCTGCATTTCTGGGGCTGTTTCACCACCACCCATTTTTTTGTACCTTAATATTTTGACTGCTTTTTTGTTGTTTGATTTCCCCTGCCTTTGGAGAACTTGGAGCAATGGGATATGATTACATAAATCTTCGAAAAAAATTTAAGTCAGATCAGAATTCTCGTTCAAAAAATTTAGCTGGAATTTCAGAAAAGACGTGCAAAGAGAATATAAATGATGGTGAAAAGATTTACTTAAAAGGGGAGAAAGATTCAAGCCCTACCGGAGTTCCCTTTCTTACCTATTGTTTGCCCCTACTCTCTAGCATGGCGGCTTCTTTGTGCCCTCAGAGAGTCCCTTAGGCCCTGACTGGTGTAGCTCAGTTGGTTAGGTGTCATCCCACAAACCGAAAGGTCACTGGTTCAGTTCCCAGTCAGGGCACGTGCCTGGGTTGCGGGTCAGGTGCCCGGTTGTGGGGGTGCGAGGGGCAACTAACCCATGTTTCTCTGGCCCATCAATATCTCTCCCCCTCTTTTTCTCCCTCCCTTCCCCACTCTCTAAAAATAAATAAATAAAGTCTTAAAAAAACAAAAAGTCCCTTAACATTATCGCCCCTCAGGAAGCTGCCTCCTCTCGGTGGAGGACTGTAGAGGGCAGAGGGAGCAATTCAGGGTGAGGAGAGGAGCCTTTTAGATGCATAACCAACAGATACTTTGTTCCAGCATAATCGGTGCTTTAAGACTACGATGGTCCTTGTTCTTTGCCAATGTTACAATTCATCCATTTAAAAATAGGATTATATTCCAACCATACTTGAATGTTTTGGTTTACCAAGGGTGTTATAACTAGAAAGAATAAAGTTATTTCTTTGTCCCCTCCTTCCAAAATGTCAGAGTTGATAGGCAACAGTCACAGGGGGTACCTGCAGTAGATACAGCGCTATACCAAACGTCACAGTCATTAAACAAATAGAGAAGACCTGGGTGCCCTTCCTTTCCCATAGGTTGTGACCAGATCAGGAGCTGTGGGTGGGAGTTCTCATTACGTATCTAGACCAGGTTTTGTGAGCCTTAGCACTACGGACTTTGGAGGCTGAATAATTCTCTGTGGCGGCGACTGTCCTGTGCCCTGCACGGTGTGTAGCAGCATCTCTGGTCTCCATGCACTAGATGTCAGTTACATTTTCCCTCCTGCCCCTCAGTTGTGACAACCCAAAATATCTCACAATGTTGAAAACTACCCCTGAGGGCGCGCGCAAAATTGTCTCTATTTGAGAACCACTTTTCTCAGGAAACCAAAGAATGGAAGAGGGGCATACAAAAAAAAAATACAAAAATAACTATTAATTTTAGAATCAATATGTTCGATAGATTATTATGTCTAAATTGAACTAGAAACATGTATAACAAATTAGGGATCTAATATTCACATTTTTGTGAAAAGCAAGGCTATGCCTCTTTGTTTATAAAAGTTATTTTTCATTTCAATAGTTTTTGTGACGCAGTAAATTCAAGGGCAGCAGCGAGTCTAAAGGAATATAGTCAAGTTGTTTGCCCTTTAAATGCATTTTCAAGTAGGTATTTGTAAATAAGTTTTAAGGGCAAAGAATGTGACAATGTATTGAGTCCTTGCTTGAGAATATTATTCATGTGTAAATTTTTCTTCTGTGAAGTAAGAACAGAAGCTCTTGACTGGTGTCCAATTCTGTTAATTATTTTGTGATGAACAGGTTTCCAGTTTTGTTTTGTTCTTTGATTTCCAAAGAGTAATTTATGTATTACTAACACAACTGCACGGGAAGAAAGAAATAAAATCTGAGGCAATGAATTTAAGATTGCTGGCCTTTGCAAGTAAGATATAGACCAGCAGTTTCCAACTGGGTGATCCACCCTCCTTCCCCCTTCTGGCACTGCGTGGGGATTATTGATTTTCACAACCGAGTGAAGGGAGGCTGTTGGCATCTAGTGGGTAGAGGCCAGAAATGCTGCTAAATATTCTACAGTGGGCAGTACAATCACCATGACAAAAAATTCTCCAGCCCCAAACTTCAGTAACACTGAGGTTGAGAAACCCTGGTATAGGCATAATGAGAAAGGAGGGCTTTATCACATAAAGTGACTTGAGGGTCTGAGGAGTTATTTTATCCCTCCAATCCCTCACCTCATTGGCCAATGGGAGTTCATTGCTTTGACTCTAGCACAGACTTCTCATTATTTTCCTTTAAAAGGCAGATAGTCTCGGGAGAGGTAAGGTTTGGAGTTACAAAAATATAGTAAGAACCCTCCAGATGGTTAGGTCTTGTGGAAAGAGGATTGCAGGATAGAGCAAGTACCACCACTTCGGGGAGTGCATTTGGGAGTGGGAGAAGTCTTTGCAATGAGGGAGAAGCTGCTGGAATGGGCTGTGGCGTTTGTAAGGTTAAGTCGTATTATTGGTTCATTTTCTTATGGTTGGTTGTTTTCGAGAGCATTCTTTGATTCATGAACACAAAATGGCAACTTGTGTCCAGGGCCACATGTATGTGTATGTAGTTGTATTTTAGATTAAATCTTCAAAAACGGCGATTCCTGTAAAATGTGGTTTCTGTGCTTGTTAATTCTACAGATCGTGAGTGATAATGGGGCTCGTTTACCCCAGTAAATCAAACACCCCAGAGTTTACATTGAGTTCCTAGACTTCTAGAAGACACCGATTCTGTTGGAAGCATCATGCTTGCTTGGTCCTTCATCCCAACTTTGCTTCTGTGATCCTTCTTTTCATTGTTGCATATTTAATGCCATATGTCTGCTGTGAAGTAGGCCCAGAATAATTTGAAATACTGGTATCACTTCAAAAAAATTCTTTTTCCCCAGTCACTTTCCACTTAAGACTGAAATACTTGCAACAGCTCTCTTTTTTTTTCCTCCAAGAACAGCTTGAATATGTGGTCTTTGGACCTTTTTGTCTCTCCCAAGATTATGTATTTTGTCTGTGTACTGAAATGTTTCTCATTGCTAAATTGCAGTTCTTAACAATGAAAGTTGGGTTTAATTAAGAGTTTAGCAGAAACTTTCAAAAGTGATTGAAAGATCAGACTGCCCTGACTGGTGTGGCTCAGTGGGTGTAGGGTGTTGTCCTGCACAGCGAAAGGTCACTGGTTCGATTCCCAGGCAGGGCACAGGCCTGGGTTGCAGGCCAGACCCCCCGGTTGGGGGTGGGAGAGGCAACCGATGGCTGTTTCTCTCCCACATTGATGTTTTTCTGCCTCTCTTTCTCCCTCCTCTCCCTTCTCTCTAAAATAAGTAAATAAATAATTAAAAAATACAGATCAAAGACAATCACCAAAAAATGTCACACCATACCCAGTGTGATACTTTAAGGCACAGTTTCTCCTAAATTTGGGTTTCCTGACATCTATTTTTTTCATGGTGGCATATTGGAGCTCTTTATTATTATTACTATTTTTAGTCACAGATCAGCCTGGAAGAGGTCCCAGAAAAATCTAATTTTGTCATCTCAATCTTTCCCACTCTTGCTTGGATCCTGCTATCTTCAGTTTCTTAGGATTCCTATTTTAGTTGCCAATGAGCTGTAAAGAGAGTTGATACTTTAACATTTCAGACTGCTTTCCCCCACCAACAAGCACAAGGGAAGACTCTACTTTCCTCGGAAAGCACTCCTTAAAATTGAAAGATTGAGAATTGAAGATAATGAAAATTTTGTTGCTCTTTCACCAGTTAGATTTTTAAACATGCAGTTATTTAAAGTATGAAGAGAAACATTTAAATTGTTAAAATCTCACTGTGTCTATCACCATTATTATTAATTGTAGGCATCCTCCCTGGTCATTCAAAGGCTTTTACCTACCAATAGGGTTATCACCTCCTCCTCTTATTTGGCAGCTGTCATACCTGGTGACCATCCTGGACTTGAACGAGAAGTTGGGTAAATCATTCACTTATGTGGTTAAACATCCATTCCCATAATTAGCGTCCAATTGCATTTGAAGTTGCCAGCATGCCAACTCTTTATCTTCATTATGACGTGATTGAAATATTGGAGGCTGAAAGTGGTCTTCAGTTAAATTTAACTTTTAATAAATTCATCAAAGCAATTTTTCAGAATCTTTGGCAGTGTTACGTTAAAATTCTGTTGTTGACTTCTGTTTCATAATCACAACAGGACTTTAAGTTTTCCTGAAAATGTGCCAGGTATAAAAATTCAGTTATTTAGATGGGCTGTCCATTTATAAGAAGAAAAAAAAAGAGCAGACAGTGTACCTAGAAAATGCAATTCCATTACTTAGTGCATTGATTTTGTAACACAATGTGCTGCCTCTTTGATAGATTATGGAACTTGCTACGTTTCTGTCAGATGACAAGGGGAAAATTGAGAAAACACATTTAAATATTTGTTTCTGGTAAACTGGGAAACTATAAATAGTGTGTTTTAGCAGAAGATTCCCTCCCCAGATGCCCTTTGGGCCCGTCCTCAGTGCCTCTGCAAAGAAAATAAATAAGATTGACAATCATGCTCCCAGAGTGGTGGCAATTAGGTTAAGAAAATTCTCTGGGTAAGACACGATTGTGACTTCAAGAAATGCATCTGTCATGACCCTCTTCCATGCAATAGATACAACATTGAAAATATTTACAGCAAATACAGGAAAATTCCTTCCAAGGAAAGTAGTAATGCGTCCTTTCGTGTACTTGTTTGGTGTTGCTGGAAAGCGGAAAGCTCTCGAGGCCATAGGCAGTAGTTTATTTGCCATTGCATATCACAGTGCCTGGTACACAGGAAGGGCTTAATCCATGCACATTGAACACAAAAGCTTATTTTGGGATATTGAACACAAATATCCATTGCCTGTGTGTCCAACCACAAAGGGGCAAGAACATATAGTAAAATTTAATGTAGTTCTGGCTTTCAGGCAGATTTCAAGGTAGTTGCAAAGAGACGATAGACAACACATACGCATAAACACAAAGCCAGTGCTTCACTAGATGCTGTGTAGAGCAAAAATGTCACAGGAATAATGTGCACAGTTCTTGCAGCTCTAGGAAGTCTGGGGAGGGTGGTTACTACATGAAAGGTGGCTGAGAACGGAGCTTTGTAGATGGAGTAGAAAGAACTGAATATTTTAAATGGGAAAGAGTTTCTTTTGCATGAACAAAGATATGGCATAAAGAATTAGTCTGGGGTGCAAACACTGAAAAGCTTCAACTATTCGGTGGTGGTAGGAAACAAGGCAGAATTTGAAATCTGAAATGCTATGTCATGGGAAGCCCAGCAGATCGTGAAATGAAGGTAGTGTTTAAGAATAGTCTAGATGTACACTCCGGGAGGGACAGTCACCGAGCAAGACCAGACTCAGGGATATCGGTTAGAAGGTGGTTCCAGGAATCCAATTCTAAGGAAGGATTGAAAGAATATGTTCTTGGTATTTTGGATTTGGATGAAGAAGGGGTACGGGGTTAACTGGGAGGCGAAAAGTGTCAGATTCCCTCACGTGTGATGATTAGTCAACCATTGCTGCAGGAAAGCTGCATAACAAATCATTCCCAAAGGTAGTCCTAACAATAAACATAAACTCCTAAGTTTTGGAGCTGACCAGAGTGGCTCTTTGGGTTGGCTGCAGTGGTGAGACTTGGTTCCGGGTTTGGGAATCCATGGGCCACATTTTGAACTCCAGGCTTCTCGTCTGTATGAGGCCCATGCTGAAGTGACAGAGGCTCCATAGAGGATGGCCTGATCATGGTTATGACAGGAGGGCCAGGTATACTTAAAGCTTTTGTTAGATTCAGATCCCTTTGGCCAAACTCAGTCACATGACAAAGCCCATGTCAGTGGGGCAGGGACGTTAATATGAGGACAGCTAAGGGAATATTTTCTGAGCCCATAACGCAAACTTTCAAAACTGGTATTTTTTAAATGCGTCCGGACAAATCATTCAAGTGGCTTCTTATTCACGTAAAGGTCAAACTCCTCGCGATCTACTCACACTCCCATCCCAGTCCTACCCTGTTCCCACATCAATCTCCACCCACCGCCCCATTACACTGACCTATTTGGAATTCCCCATGACATTTCATGCATTCTTTTTCACAAATTGTTTGTTTCTTCCTTGAATGCTCCTCTCCTTTCAATCCTTCAAGAATCAATCTAAGTGCTGTCTTCTCTCAAAGGATTTTTCAACCCCTCGAAAGGCTGTGATTGATGCCACTTACCTTTATTACCTGATACGTTATGCGTAACTGTCACAATACCTACCACACACAATTTAATGATGTGCCCTGGAGGCTGGACATGTGGCTTATCCATCTATATCTCCCTTGTATGCGTGGATTGAATGAGGCTAAGATGATGGTGAGAGCTGTGGAAGGAATTGGGAACTTGGGAAGCAGAGCCAAAGCTTTTGTTTTGTTTTTGTTGTCATTGTTGTGTGGGTGGATGAGGAATAAGAAAATGAGAAGTTTTTCTTTGGGGCCTTTTTAGGTTTGAGGTGAGGGTGGGGCATCCAATTGGCCCTCTGTAGCTGAAAGTCCTGGGACTCCAGCAGAGGTGAGAGAGGTCTAGGTTAGAAAATTCAATTTTCCAACCATCTGCATTAACTTTGTACGGAAATCTCTTAAAGATTTTATTTATTTATTTTTTGGAGAGAGGACAAGGGAGGGAGAAAGAGAGGGAGAGAAATGTCTGATGTAAAAGAGAAGCATCAATTGTTTGCCTCCTGGGGACCAAACCTACAACCCAGGCATGTGCCCTGACTGGGAATCGAACCTATGACTTTTTGCTTTGCAAGATGACACCCAACCCACTGAGCCACACAAGTCAGGGCTTGTACTGTAATCTTGACTATAGTGATACAGTCTTTCCTGCCTAAGTGTCCTATAAACTCCTGCTTTTCCAAATTGTTCCATAAAAGAGGGTTTTTAAAAAACCTTTTGTAGTCCATCCCTAAATCATATCTAAATAATAGGAAACGTGTGATTGTGCATACTCTAAGGAGAAATGATTGTTTCATCAGCTTGACATATCCCATCTCCAAAACTTTTATTTCTTAAGTGGTGACAAAAAGTTATGCCCACTTTGCTTCTTTGAGAGACAGCTCGTCTTCCCAAACAGCGTGCATCAGGAACAGCTGCACTGCCACTTAAAAGAACCAGTTGACTAGGAAGCACTTTTCAGTTTGTATGGGGAAATGTTTTTCTTCTGCTTAATAAAAAAAATCTGCTTTGATTTTTAAAGCCGGGATAGCTCAGGATCCCTATCTAAATGGGCTGTTAGTCTTTGCATAATCTCATACGTCTGTGGGACACAGTAAATAACAGCTGATCGTCTGATTGCCGCTGTAGAAGGAGCTCATCTAGAAAGTTGCTTCCTGGAGAGGCCTTGGGAGATGGCCGCCGGTGGAAGTGCCCCTCCTGCCGCGTCGCTTTATCCTGGGGGTCAGCGTCCTGCCTCTGTCCACATCCACAGGGCTCCTTTGAGAGCTGCCAGCCACGTTTGCCCATAACCTGCCACTCAGCCCAAAAGCAGTAAAGACAGTTGCTAGCTCTACTCAGCCAAAACTGAATAGTTCAAGCTTACAACTTCTCTGTAAGTATTCTAAAGAAACCGAAAGAAGAAAGAGGATCCAGAAATGGCCAAAGGCCATAAATTAACATACAGTGTTAGTAATGAAACACTAACCTTAACAGCTGAATCACAAAGCCTGCAAGTTGAGTAAATGTTTTCTTTTAGCAGCTCTGACAGAAGGATATACCCAGAGACAAATAACATTGGGTGTGTTGCAGCTCTTTCCTCAAAATGTCATTAAGGGGCGTTTGAAAGTTGATGGGGGGAAGTTGTAGGAGTTAGCAACAAATTCACCTTGCAAGATGAATTAGCACAAATTCACCTCACAAGATGAATTAGCACGTGCAAAGTGACTTAGCACCTGTCCCAGTCACACAGGAAGTGGGTCTGCACCTCCTGCTGCTGATCACATCAGAGTCTCCAAAGGCAGAAAGCAGGTCTGATTGGGAGATTACCGAGAAGCAGGCAGCAGAGGCAGTTAGCAAAGGGAGCATCGCAGCTCCCCCAGCTGAGAACCTCAGAAATGATTCTGAGCATCTGTGCCTGCAGTTGATGGCTGTGTACGTCTTCAGAGGCCATCAGAGACACTCAAAAAGTGGTCAAGGTGAGCCTTTCCTTGGCAACACGCCAAGCACATCCTGAAAAGGCGTCCTATGATTTAAATTCTCTTCTACTCTTTGAGGAAAAGAACTCAGTTTACTGACATTTAAAAGGCCCATGTTTGAGAATTAACTTGAAGTGATGAAATGATATACCTTCTCAGATTTATTATTTTTGATTACACCAACTTACATATTCCAATGAGAGGCTTTAAAAAAGATTTTATTTAGTTATTTTTAGAGAGAGGGGAAGGGAGGGGGAAAGAGAGGGAGAGAAACATAGGGACTGGGCCCACAACCCAGGCACGTGCCCTGACTGGGAATCGAACAGCTAACCTTTTGCCTTGCGGAGGACACGCAACCAACTGAGCCACGCTGGGTCAGGGCCCAATGAGAGTTTTAAAAACCCATCTTACTGTATCTTACTGACGTTGTTTGGTTTTACCATCTCTGCTCTGCCCTCTCTGTGCTCCTACGACATGAAATCTTTTCTACAGGTTTTGATACAAGTTTGGATTATTTTTTCCCCTAATTAATTTGATATAGAGCAGAGCTGTGAAAATATCTGTGAAGATTTGACTTATAGGAGGTAAGGTGGTGCATAAGCCAAAGAAGCATATTCGGGTTTCAACTCTTTATTTTAAAATATTCCCAGAATAGTGATTGGAATTATGCAAGAGAAATAAAGATATGGTCCAGTAAGAGTCTAATAAAAGATAACTTTGACATAAATATGCAGCACTGCTTAACAGGAGAAAAAAAGTTCAATATCATAATAGACCAAAAATAGATGATTTGCTTGTAGAGAAACTGTCAAACGTGATGCTGAGTTCAGCTTGTTCTGAGCACCTTCGGCTCATTCCTTCTGGATCATGGTAGCTGCTTTGGAATATATTTTCCTTCCCAGAACTTTCTTCCCTTCTTCGGGTTCTGTTCACACTTTTCAAGACTGAGCTCAGACAGTGCTGTCCCCTGGACAGCCTTCCCAAACCTCCAAACTAGATTTGCTGTCTTTCTTCTCCGAGACCTTGCTTAGTGGCCTCAACCTCGCTCCTTTATCACACTCGAGTGCCCTACTTTATGCATTTATGAGTTCCTTCCCTCTAAAATGCTATCTTCTATTTCTCGAACCCCTAGCTCCATAAAAGTGTGTCGAATGAATGGTTCTTTCATCTGTAAATCTTACTTTTCCTACTTGATAGCATTTGTAACTTACTGAATGCATTTTAAAAGCTGACATGACTCTATTTATAGTCTTTATCTCACCAGTGTGAATAATCATGCATTTAGCTGCAGAAATATAAATGTGCTTGATAATTAGGTGCCATTCTGGCCTCTGCTCTTGGGTTATGTAATAAGCGGTCCATGCATTGCTCACCTTTCTAAAATCAGAAATAAAAGGATGACTTTCGATATGCACGTGACCCGAAGAGTTTTACATCGATGCTGGTGGGTCTCTCTGCCTACACACTGCTCTCTGGCACCGCACCTATGTTTAGTGAGCAAACATTTGCTTTAGTTAAGGTTGGTTGTGCTAGCTACTGAATGAGGACTGAGAGACAACCGTACGTGTTATGTTTCCTGATGTTCCTTTAAGGTGGACCACGTGAAATTGCACTGAGCGGAAGTGCCTGAGTTTCTGTTAAGTTGCCTTTTCTGGTGATTTACTTGACAATCACGTAGCAGCATAATTGAAAGTATAGGAAGGTGATAGGTAATAGTTTGCATTAAGAAAGAAGGCAACCTAGAGAAAGAAGGGACTGTATACATGCCTATCGACTTCTCAGATATTTTCTGAGTGTGGACAAATATTGATTTAAGAGACTAGTGATGCCGTGCCATCTCCTCCAGCAGAGTTCCTGAAACATAAGGAAAACAACATTGTCAAATAACAATGAAAATAATCGAGCTATTTAAAAGGAAGGAGGAAAGTCATCCTAGCTGGTATATTCAAAACACCAATTTTTATTTTTTAGAAGATTTTATTTATTATTTTTGGAGGGAGGGGAAGGGAGGGAGAAAGAGAGGGAGTGAAACATCACTGTGAGAGAGAAACGCCGATTGCCTCTCGTACGCGCCGCAACTCGGTACCAAACCTGCAACCCAGGCATGTGCCCTGACCGGGAATCGAACCTGTGACCTTTCTCTTTGTGAAACGATGCTCAATCAACTGAGCCACACTGGTCAGGGCCAGAACACAGGTTTTTCGTTTTTCCTGTGAGTTAGAGACTAGCTGGAATGACTTAACCTACAGAATTGATGTATTTTTATCTTTGTAATTAAATGATACTTTTGCAATTCTCCCTTGTAATTCTCTTCAGAGTGGTCGTCGATTAATCGTCTCTCTGTCTTTTCCATTAATCGTCTCTGTCTTTTCCCAAAGATTATTGGTTTTGAATAAAGATTGCCTTGCCATCATTAACAGACTAGAACCAATGCCTGCGCTTTCAGAAAATGATCTAAGAGTGGGCCGCGAATGTAATATCTGTGTATAACCAGAATCTAGGAAGTAAATAATAATAATTGTGGCTTTCACTCTTCCCAGGGCCAGTAGAGCATCCATCGACATACAAAGCTTTGCCTTAAACCCAGGATTAGGTGGCCCCTTGGAGGCCCGTTCTCATAATGCCAGAATGTGACTGCTGAGCATTGGACTTCCTTCGCAGTGCATTCTGTAGAGCATTTATTACCCAAATTCTGGACAATGAAGAATGTGTTTTAATTAACTTTCTGTCTGTGCAGTGAGTTCTTGGACCCCTCACTCCTCTTTATGTGGCTCGAATGATATACAAGAGCAATAGCCTGCCTACTTCTGCTCATATGGGCATGGGAACCCTTAATTTTCCTTGGCTTGT
Organism: Mormoops blainvillei; assembly: GCA_004026545.1. Taxonomy (NCBI): domain Eukaryota; kingdom Metazoa; phylum Chordata; class Mammalia; order Chiroptera; family Mormoopidae; genus Mormoops; species Mormoops blainvillei. The sequence goes on from PVJD01007561.1 coordinate 81,562, forward strand.
TCATAGGCAGGCAGCTTTGATTGCGTGTCAAGTCAGCAGTTCCAAGAAACTCGATCGCATTACTCCTAGAATTGTATTTCTAATCACAGGACAATGCCATGGACTGATTTAAAGCAAGCATGTAACAGAGAAGCCAAGTGAAATTAAGTAATGCTAGACATTAAGAGCAGTTTACACTGCGTTCTTATTCTCTCTACCTTACGCCAGTTTTTAAGCCCTTGATCCGAGTGCAATAGCGTTGACAACTGAGAGCCTTTGTTTACATTCGTTGTTATATCCCCACTTCCTGGAATTGTGCATGGTACATAGTAGGAGCCCAATAAATGTTTATTGAATGAATGAAAAAACTCCCTTGGAAACTGGAGAGGGAATTCCCTGAGGGGTCAGCTCTTCATTCATTCATGCATTCAACCATTATTAAGAAGTCACTATGTATTTCATAGGGGGCACAAGGCTGAACTCTGTGTGATTGAGTTTATCAAGCCCAGAAAGTTAGGATCAGGAACATGTGGACACGTTAGCATAACATATCTACTAAAACTGTACCGTAGATGTACATTTCGGTAGTCTCTCTAACAGAGGAGGGGATGGGAGTTTCTTTCCCGAAGACCCGGGCCCTCAGACACTATTGGGTGGAGTGTTAGTAAAATAAGTAGGTGTCCACCAACTAGAAGCTGCTTTGGCATGAAGATACTCTTATCAAGCCCCTACCCATTCCGGGAACTGAAACTCAAAGCACAAAGTGCAGTGACCCTGGAGCGGTGGCAACATTGAGCTGGGTCACCCCTTGGCCTTACTACCTGTGGCAGCACAAGAAGCAGAAGAGGACGGAGATCCTAGAGGATTGATTTGGAATGCGAGCTCTGCAAGTTTCTTTACCTTACATAAGCCTTGATTTGTTAATCCGCAAAATAGGGATATAATGGCATTAATAGGGACAGTCACAGAACTGAGGGAGGTGACCTATTGCACCTTACTTAGAGCCTGAGGACCTGTTCCTCACTTGTTTTTCGCCTGATTCCTTTCACTGTGCCTTTGATGTCTACACATCATAATTATTAACGTTGTAAAATGCACAATTATTTTTCATCACAGTTTACCTCAGGTTGCACACAAGTGATTGAGTGTGGGTATTTCAGGCACATGGGCTCCTAACATCATCAGCTCAAGTGAGGTTCCCCTCATGAATCTGCCCCTCCATCCCCTCCCCCACCTTTCCATAGGCGAGCTGGGCCAGGGGTGGCTCTTTCTCCCTCTCCTCCCCTCCCCTTGGTTCTCAGTGATGGT